>ML390489.1:24032-78348 GCA_005239525.1 Nicotiana knightiana | reverse complement strand
TATATATATATATATATATATATATATATATATATATATATATATATATATATATATACATATAAACGCGTATATAATGACGTTTGAATATACATACATATATACGCGTATATAACACCATTTGAATCATATTTCAGCCATTATGGGCAACATCATCATCATATACCGGCTGATCAGGTGGTGGTACGTATATAACGCCGTAACCTTTTCCCATATCCCATATATATATATATATATATTTACATATATACGCGTATATAACGCCATCTGGTCATGGGTCAATGCACATGTATGAAATGCATGAAAAGTATGTAACAATCTCAATATTCCTTCCGGATAAACTTTTCCAACTGCGTATTATTCTGAGACCCATGAATAGAAAATAATAATGATTCTCATGGGGAATCAAGAATATAGACACCCCTACTATTTCTATGAATAGAGTAATTTATAAAAACTGTATATTTGCTCGTTTTCTCAGTATAATTTGGACCATGCCAAAAGAAAGAAGGGATAGCCTTAACATACCTGGAGTAGGGAAAACTCTGTATGATATTCCTGGAAAAAGTTGCACCGTACTCCCTTAGAATCGCAAAATCTCACATTGCTAATGTGCTAATAATTCTCGTGTCGCTACTTTGCTAAGAAATTTCGCCGGTTGAAGAAATCATATTTGCAAACTTGTACGAAAGTTGCTGGTTGCCGAAGAGCAGAATAGTTCTTAATTTTCATACTGGTTTGGAAAGGAAAAACTTGTATATTAATGGAAAGGAAAAACTTTGCTGAAGCAGACTTTTAATTCACGTTGGTTGATAATTTACACATTGTCACCAACTTATCCATTTTTCAAGGTCTATTTGAGTGTGCCACATATATTAATGATACATGAGTCACAATTATTTTAAGGCAAAATTTTCCACGTAAAGTCCTTATCCAAATATGTGGATTAATTAGGTAATGTCCCGGTAATTAATCAATTACCCGTAAAATTGAGAATTATTCACACTTACTTAAAATATTACTCACTTTTCACATACCTTATACACCTTGCTAACATGGTCACATGGTACCTTGTATGGTACTAGTTCATAAATATCGGGTATTAACGTTCGGCGCGTATTATCCCAATACGCCAAACTTCAACGAAATTCATTTTCTTCGACTTGCTTCCCCTCTCGCCTTCACGAATTTACTAATCACTTGTGAAATAGCATAATCCTTATAATCCCCAAATAATCTTTTCCTTGGACTGATGTCAATTACCTTACGACAAATTTAACAAAAAATACTGCAGGGTGCAATACTGTCGTAACTTATTACAGCAAAGTGCAACATCATCGTAATGTAATACTGCTTGGTAGAACACGGTCGTAACTTAATACTGCAGGACGTAACATCATCATAATATATTACTGCAGAAGGTAACACCATCGTAACATATTACTGTAGAGCATAACATTGTCGTAATATAATACTGAGGGACGTAATATTGTGGGGCGTAACATCATTCCCCCCTTTGGAACATTCGTCCTCGAATGTTGACTGATGCTCTTATTATTTTCATTACTAATAGCTCCTATGAATAGATTAATACTCTCCTTGCCATTTTGGCAGTTGTTCTGTGAATAATTCCAAAGTCTAAGGTATTCCCCCCTTTAGTCTTTTTGCTCATATCATGATCTGTGGTCGAAATCTTCCTAATCTTGCAACATCTATTACCTCCTGTCATGCAGCCTGCATGACCCTGGCTTTATAGGTGCACTTATGCGATTCATCGTTCCTTTTTCCTTTTTCCTTTTTCCTTTTATCTTTTAGTCAATCTCTGGGCCTTACTTTGTATATACAAGGCTTAAGAGGATACCTCTCTGGGACTCTATAGGTATACTGAAGTCCTTTGCTCGATACTTTGTAAAACTTGCGAATATGGACATATCTTATTTCATATATCTGGTTACCCATGACGTTACTGAATTTACATGGGTTATACTATACCATAACTTTTGCTTCAATCTACCTTTACTGAGGTATGCTTACCAAGTTCCCAGTTACCCTTTAGGTATAAATCTCAGTTCTTTAAAGCTATTTCATTACCGTTTGTCTTAAGAATCATGGCCTAATCTCATGTCGTACTTTATAACTTATATCTGACCATTGTTGATTCGCCTTAATGTTGATCTATAATCTTTTACTTGAACATTTGAAACTTCTTACGTAATACATTACCGCTAGGGCTTACGTTGTATTGCGGAACATTTTAAGTGATTTTTATAATCATATTTTGTAGTGTCTCAATATGATTCACCTTACGTGGGTATTTTAATTTTCTTAAAAATTCATGAAATCCCTTTCTTTTCTTCGTCAGACCATTACTCAATCGAAGGCCCAAACGTCGACCTTTATCTATCACAATTATACCCTCATTCTACTTACCAGGGAAGCATTTCATCTTTTCTAAACGTTATTAGTCTTAGGCTCCTTTGAGTTCATTTAGGCTATAGAGAGCTTTGTCTAACTTAGAGAAACCATCTCCTCTTCTTGTTTTCATGGGCTTAATCCTAAGGACTTATCCATTTTCGCTACCTTCTCGCTCAGCCTTTCTTATCTTTGCTCCTGTTTTCTAGAACCTTGTTGCTTCACCATAAAATATCTTGCGACCTACACATATCTATTTATATTACTTGCAACCTTTCAACTTTCTTGCATCATGGATTACCTTATATCATTCTAGAACATCACGCGAGATATCACATCGTCTCTAACTCTTCTTTACTCTCTTATTAGAACTTTTGGTACTTAGAAACCATAGGCTGGAAGATATGCCACTAACGGCAGTACTATCATTCCTAGATATTGAATCCCCATGCTGCTAGCCTTCTGTCCAAAGTATGGACTATTCACAGCCTTCTGCATTTGAGTATCTCGTACGTTGTTCTCTTTACCTTACTTACTTTAAAATTTTGCGTCATATCTTCTATCTCTTTTACGACCTCCCTTCCATATAGGTATACTTCACGTCTATAACTTGAAGCTCTATTATAATACCTGCACTGCTAGTGCATGCACAATCCAAGTAAGAGCTTCATGTTGACTTCTTATAAGGCTGGTACCTTAGGTTTTATCGTAGAGCTGTCATAAAATATAGCTACTGTACTATCTCTCTTGCACCTCTGATATTAAGAGTGATTCTACAATGTTCTCAATCACGATGTCCATAATTTCATGGGTCCAATAATCAAGCTCCCGATTTACTTAGTTGATGTAACTCTTTAGTTTTCTCTTTCCTTGGATCAACTTTTATGTAAGATTAAGCTATCTTCCGATCTGCGACTCATGGTGTTAGTTATTAATTTATCCCTTCAAGGACGCTATGGAATATTCATGATTCAATTTTATAACAATTTGATCCCGTGTCTGTGACCTGGGCTAAATTCTTTCTTTTAATTTATACCAAATTCTTCTACGACTGTATGATTATCAACATATATGCTACATGGATAAAACTCCGAGATCTTAAGTGCGTCCATAACGTAACTAACTCTGGATAATTGATCGAATAATTCCTTGCGTTCCTTCTCAGGTTTCTTTAAACGTAAGCTATTACTTTTCATGGTTTTTCTGCCCCTTGTTGCGTGCATACTTAGCTTATCTTAGTGCCCACACTTGCTAGAGTTTTCATACAACTCATATGATCTCGAATATTACTTTTAATTCTTAATTCTTGTTCATTAGCCACGGTAGGTGCCGCTTTACTTTGGAATGCTTACAATGGTGTTGCGAGATCGTTGTTATACGACCATTTCCTCTTTAGGTCGTTGTGCTTAGGTTGAAGCCTTCTTTCTTATCTCCTCAGATAGTCTTTCGTTGTAGTACTTAGGGAGAATCCTTGACTCTCGTAAATTTGTGAGCTTATTACGAACCTTTTTGATGTCCTTACTTTCCTATAATCATCCATAATTGCTTACTTCCATGCCCTTGTGCTTGTATGGTTGCTTCTGAACTGATATTTTGACTGCCTTCCCAGTGGCACTTTCTTTTATCCCCGTAACATTCATACGTATCTTTAACTACCCCAACTCTTATTTGAATATTTTTCAAGTATTATAATGATATTCTTCGAGGATGAACTCTCCATGTTGGGTTCTACTACGTTTATCTTACACGATCTGATGACTCGTCTGTAACCTCCTGTTTAGCCATAGCTGAGATCTTCCTGACCAATTACTAACTACTCCTTGGCCCATTCTCATATCAATATTCCTCATAATCTTTCTTGGGTTATTTACTTTGTTTTAACATACGTCTCACACTAACTCCTTTTCTATCAATAACATCTCGGGCAGGGACCTTTACTTCCTTTCCTTGACTTCGTGCTTACACGTATATATAAGATTTGGATAAGTGCCATCTCATTCCTCTTTATTTTATCGCATTATTCCTTTACCATTCCATAGTTACTAGAACCACTTAATTCTGACTTAATACTACATCACTCCGTATTCCCCCCTTTAGGGGAGTACTAAGAGTTGGAGCTACGATGACCATCCTATAGATGTTCTACCTCTTCATCTTCGGCGTCCTTTCACATCATTAATGAACCTTACTCTCCTTGTGGTAATCCTTCTGTACCAATGAAATCAAAATTCCTTACTCACGATGGTGACACTTAGTGTAACTAGCACATACATTCCCTTAAGCTGAACTTTGCTCACATTGCTTGCTGTAGAGAAGCGTCTTCCTGAATGATCTTTCTCTGCATTTCTCATGAATCTTCTTTTGTCGTCCATTCTATTATTAGCGGAACAAAATCTGAAGTTCTTATGATGGAGACTATCACCAGTCACTCTGTCCTTAATTCATGTATAGTTTATCTTGTTCACCAATCTATACCGATTTCTGTTACTCTAGGGATTAACTGTCCCCTCTAGTAGTTGCGTTGGAGTCACGAACTTATTTCTCAAAATGAGGACATAATCTTATGGCCTATACTCTTTCGTTGTCTTAAGTCCCATCAACTTTCGTCTCTTCCTTCATTTGACTATAGGTTCTGTAACACTCTACCATTTTTATCCATGTATCACACCTTATTCATAATGCTTCCTTATCTCTCTTCTCATTACTTTGCTAATATTTCTGCATATCCCTTTTCTTGTGAAAACTTCAATACGACTTTCTTTCGCTTTTAGCTTTCCTTTGCTCCATCTAGTGGATCTTCAAGTTGCTTAACGTTCTCGCTTTACTAGGGACGCGAGCCACACTAAGGTAATATTTATCCCTTCAAGGATTATAGTGCATGTCTCTGAATCTGGCTACACTATTTTAGAGTGCACCATCTAGGTGTCTCATAATGAGAACTATTAGCACATTTGCAATATCCTTCGGAAATGTCAACTGACGTAATCAATTCATCCATCATATCTTCTTATACTACTTTTGTTAACCCCAATATGGCATATCTAAAATGGGCGCCGCCAATTGTATATACCTTTGTTACTATTGAATATAACTCAAAAAGCTCATGTTACTCTACCTCAAATATAAACGTTGTTAAGCTTCATTAACTGGGTACCTCGTACCCGTTTTCACCTTGTTCCTTTAGTTGCTGAAACTTAAACTTATCTTCTTAATCTCTCATTGTCCTTCACCACAAAGATGGATAGGCATTCTTTCCATAAGGCTTCTTATCAGGAAGCTTACACCTTTCAGTACGCCCATGATCTGCTAAAGACCTCATATTTACTTATCGTAGGCATCATACAAAAATCCAATTCCTCTGACTCAGCTTTTCCACAACAATCTCTCTTTCTAACCTTCTTTCCGGATATGGGTACCGTCTTACTTAGAATAGAAGTTCGGGACTTGAATTCTTATAAGTGAGCTCTACCACACGATCTAGAGTAAGAAGAAAAAGTGACAATCCTAAATTCCATGTAGCCTCCTGCTTATAAGTGTGGTGCACGACACACCCATAAACAAGACTCTACTAGACACGACTTGTAGACTCCCTAGGACAGAACTGCTCTGATACCACTTTTGTCACGACCCAAACCGATGGGCCGCGACGGGAACCCGATAGCTTACTTGATCGAGTACCAACGTAACGTATCTTTCTTATTACATTATCATATACATGTGACATACGGGACTAATAGGCCAACATAATCATTTACAAACTCAAAACATAGGCCGACAAGGCCGTACAATCTTTCACGTATACGACATATGTCTACAAGCCTCTAAGAGTACATAAATGTCATAAAGGTCGGGATAGAGTCCCGCCATACCAAACAATACCCGTCTAAATCATGCTAACCAAACAAGTGACTCCGAAGCAAATGGAGCGCACCAACATCTTCCGCTGAGCCGATAGCCTACTAGGAGGGCTCTCGACCTGTCTATCAGGACCCGTGGGCATGAAACGCAGCGTCCCCAGGAAAAAGGGATGCCAGTACGAATAATATACCGAGTATGTAAGGCACATAAATAAATACATAAGAGACATGAAAGAGATATAGAATAATTGACTCAACCTGTATGTCGGGATAACTATGAATATAATAAATCACTTTTAGCATCATGCATATGTGTATGAATGTCATGTCGTGAATAGGTATATGTTTCATAACATCATCAGCCTCTGAGGGCATCCCATCATATCATATCGGTCACTGTGGGCAAAATCATCATCGTATACCAGCTGATCAGGTGGTGGTGCGTATATAACGCCATAACCTTTCCCATATCCCATATACATATATATATATACATACATATATACGCATATATAATGCCGTTTGAATATACATATATACGCGTATATAACGCCGTTTGAATCATATTTCATCCATTGTGGTCAACATTATCATCATATACCAGTTGATCAGGTGGTGATGCGTATATAACGCTGTAACCTTTTCCCATATCCCATATACATATATTTACATATATACGCGTATATAACGCCATCTGGTCATGGGTCAATGCACATCTATGAAATGCATGAAAAGTACGTAATAATCTCAATATTCGTTCCTATAAATTTTTCCAACTGCGTATTATTATGAGACCCATGAATAGAAAATAATAATAATTCTCATAGGGAATCAAGAATATAGACACCCCTACTATTTCTATGAATAGAGTAATTTATAGAAACTGTGTATTTGCTCATTTTCTCAGTATAATTTGGACCATGCCAAAAGAAAGAAGGGATAGCCTTAACATACCTGGAGTACGGAAAAATCTGTATGATATACCTGGAAAAAGTTGCACCGTACTCCCTTAGAATCGCAAAATCTCACGTTTCTAATGTGCTAATAATTCTCGTGTCGCTACTTTGCTAAGAAATTTCGCCGGTTGAAGAAATCACATTTGCAAACTTGTACGAAAGTTGCTGGTTGCCGAAGAGCAGAAGAGTTCTTAATTTTCATACTGGTTTGGAAAGGAAAAACTTGTATATTAATGGAAAGGAAAAACTTTGCTGAAGCAGACTTTTAATTCACGTTGGTTGACAATTTATACATTGTCACCAACTTATCCATTTTTCAAGGTCTATTTGAGTGTGCCACATATATTAATGATACATGAGTCACAATTACTTTAAGGCAAAATTTTCCACGTAAAGTCCTTATCCAAATATTTGGATTAATTAGGTAATGTTCCGGTAATTAATCAATTACCCGCAAAATTGAGAATTATTCACACTTACTTAAAATATTACTCACTTTTCACATACCTTATACACCTTGCTAACATGGTCACATGGTACCTTGTATGGTACTAGTTCATAAATATCGGGTATTAACGTTCGGCCCGTATTATCCCAATACGCCAAACTTCAACGAAATTCATTTTCCTTGGACTGATGTCAATTACCTAATCACTTGTGAAATAGCATAATCCTTATAATCCTCAAATAATATTTTCCTTGGACTGATGTCAATTACCTTACGACAAATTTAACATAAAATACTGCAGGGTGCAACACTGTCGTAACTTATTACTGCAAAGCGCAACATCATCATAATGTAATACTGCTTGGTAGAACACGGTTGTAACTTAATACCGTAGGACGTAACATCATCATAATATATTACTGCAGAGGGTAACACCATCGTAACATATTACTGTAGAGCATAACATTTTCGTAATATAATACTACGGGACGTAATATTGTGGGGCGTAACTCGTCAATTTAAAACTAAAAGTTCATTCAAGCCATCCCCTCCCTTACAAAACCATTCCCAAATTTTCGATGACTCAGGTAACATCTATCCCAAGTTCTTCTTCTGAGGTCATCTCTGATGTTGCTGAAAAACTTCGAAAATAGGTTCATATTGGTTGGTTCTGTAATAGATGTGGAGTTGCCGCAAACAATAAGAATTGGTGGTAAAAATTTTAAAATCAAAATGTGAGTGAGGGAGTACGGAGTAATGAGAAAGGTAAAAGGAAAAGAAGTGGCTGATTCTTCACCCACTTCTGAATCTGTTAGAATGGCTATTTGTGGAGCTGAGCCAGAAAAGGAGGAAGAAACTAGCAAGAACGCAGGGGGAAGTGAATCAAGAGAAACCGTTTAAGGGTTAGTAAATTTAGGAAAGCACACAGATGAACCTGGTTCATCTACTGAGGAAACCCTGGCGGATCTTCTGAAAATGTTAGGTGATAATTACAATCCAAAGAAGAAAAGAATTTCTAAAGGTCAAACGTCTAGAACAACAAGAGAAAGCAAGAAAAGAAAAGTTGATCCTTCTGAGACTTCTAATATTTCTCTTCCAAGAGGAAGAACTACAAGGAGCAAGGTAAAGCAATGTGAGGATGAGTTGAAGAGAGCTTTAGAGGAGAGTAAGAAGAAAAGAGTGGAAAAAGGGAAAAAAAAGGTTGTTGAGCCTATTGAGGCTGTTGAAGTGGATGAGATGGACCTGGTCCATCAAAGTGAAAAAGTGGCAGAGGTAGAGGTTCAGACCCCTAAGCTCAAGAAAGCCAAGACTTCCTCAAAGAAGTCTTCATCTGTTTCTAAGTCTGCTGAACCATCCATCTTGGCTAAATGAACCAGGTCTGCAGTTTTTCCAAGCCTTAATTTCCTAGCTTGCCTAGAACTTTCAGTGACCCAGATTCAGAATTTTTGTTTGTTGCTCATGTTTTAACTGTTTTTGTTTTATTTTATGGATTGTGGCAGAATCTTATTCGCTCTATCAATGAAATCTGATGTTTTTTTCTCTGATTCAGTATCTCTATTTTGTGATAATTTGAATTCTTAGTTGATTATTGATGATTAATCCATGATTGCATATGCAGTTGCCCAAATAGCCATGAGTAAGTGTTAAAAATCTGGGATTCACATAATTCTTTTTTGAAACTTTTTGATTATGCCAAAATAGGGAAGATAGGTTGTGCTCTGAACATGTGATATTTATAACCTAATGAACCTGGTCTTTATGATAAATGCTTAATACTGTAATATGTGTCACTGTTGGACTAAGCTGAAACAAGCCTGAAGCACAAAGTTTGTCATCATCAAAAAGGGAGAATTTGTTGGCCCAAGAAAGGAAATATTTTTGAAGATTGACAAAGGAACTCCGAGATGAACCAGGTCCAACACAGGTGACATAGACGAGCAAAGTTAAAGGCACATGAGATGCACATGCAGGAGATAAATGTATTCAGGTAAAATTGATATATCTTCTGATCGAAAAGATTGTAAAAACGAAATTGGAGAAGGACTCCTTATTCAATAAGAATAGAATCTAAGATAAGGAAGGATTTAGGAGTTTAGTTTGACTAGAATTCTTCCACCAAGGAAGAGTTGCATTAGTATTCTAGTTAAATCCTTATCTACTAACTCCTATAAATTGCAGATTGTTCTTATTGTATACCAACGCACAAGTGCAGAAGTGAATCAAGATCTGAAAGCAAAATTCCCAGAGATTTTGCAAGCAGAATTATTGTGTGATACAAAGGCTACAGACCAGCTAGAGNTTTATTTTGTAATTCCATTTGGCTCAGAGTTTTAGTGAAGAGTTTGAGCAAATCCTACTGAGGAGTAGGTCGTGGTTTTTTCACCTTTTGAGCCAGGTGTTTTCCACGTAAAATCTCTATTTTTTACTTTACTGCTTTTATTATTCCGTAAAAGTAGAAGTTGGAACACCAAGAAGAACCAGTTTCTTATAGAGAGACATCACTCGAAAAATTGGATACCACACAAATTAACCTATCTTCTTGTGTGGTATTGACGTCTAAAACATCAGACTCTGATAGGAGCATAAGGATAGATACCCCTTAACCCGATCAGCACTAGGTGAGGAACATCTCTTGACCTGATGATGAACTCACTAGTAGGGAACCACTCGAACATCCAATGGACCTTGTCGTCAGTCAAATTTTTAAAGAAGTGTACCCAACCCACAATGTTTCCTGGTTGTGCAAACCTGTCCGGGATGAAAGTCATTCTTTTTGGATGGGTAAAAGCTATGTGTTCATTCCACGATCACTGCGGAAATTCCAGACAGTATTTTTCCCTTTGAAGATGTTCCAACAACCATATTTGTAGTAATAGATTGCAACCCTCAAAGTGCCTATATCCTTTCTTGCAGCGGTCCAGGGCTCGGTATATCTCTTCCACAATCATTGGGACAATAATGTAAGTTTGTCCCTCGATTCCTTCCATTAAGGTCTTGGTAACCATAGCTAAGCGAGTGTGGCTCCTTTCTCCTTGTATTGGGAATACTAGGATCCCCAGAAAACATACGATGAACACAAAAACCCGGCGATGAGTCCAACCCAGAGAAGTGATGTCAAACTCACCATGATAGAGGAGGTAGGACTTGTTGTGCCCATAACGTTCGTAAAGGAAGTTGAAAGGTATATAAGACTTCTTTAGGAAAACTAACTCATCATTCCTTATAAAACCCATCATTTCAGAAACCCTCGAGAAGTGCTATTTTTCGGTACCAACAGACTAGGGCTATCCCGGGGAAGCCCAGAAAAGCCTCCTATTTCCTTAAGAAAGGGAGTCATTTCTATATCACAAAAAGGGAAAACAACCCTCTTTTCATCCCATAACATAGTAGCGGCCTCGATTAGTATATTGTTTGGCTGAATGTCTAGCAAAGAAGGTAAATTCCCGAGAACTCTTTTCACGTGGTTTTTGTCGCTTGGCGAGAGATATTCCCACGAATCTAGAAACAAAGGTGGGATACTTCGAACCATGCCGAACCTGGGGACTTCGTGCCTCATTTCTGCAAAACAGATAAAGTTAGCCCTTTCCCCCTCCGGATCCGACTATTTACACATTAATGATTAGCATATCAACACGTTTTCTCCAAATAATGCACATATCATGATTGTTCCCGTAGCATTATGGAAATCCCGGTGGGCTTTGGACAAAGATTGCCTTACAGAGTTATTACGCGGACAACTTTCTAACCCGTACTAGGTTCAGACATGATGCATGCACAGTTAACATCAGAGTGGTGTTTCTATAAGAGTCTAGACCGGTACCGTCAAGTGAAAAACTTGAGAGGCAAAGGAAAGGAACCGTCAATTGCACCACTGATCAACTAGTTTTTCCACAAATAAGCCTTTCCAAATTTAAAAAGGGTGATATAGGAAGAGCATGAACACTCATCAAGTGCCGCTATGGTATTAATTGCGCACGAGTGGAATATGATGTGGATCATGCTTTATGCAAATATAAAACAACATGTTGTCAAGTATTTTGCATGATGAAAGCGATAAATGCAGTATTTAATAAATGTAAAGACAAAAACGAAAGAGAAACAAGGAAGAAGTTAGTTCGCATAATGTGAAAAAAATTGTAATAAAGGAAATAAAGGGGTAAAGATTGGGAAAGACATGATATAACAAAATTTAAAAGTTGAAGCCAGTGAACATGATTAGGAAATAAAAGGGGGAATGCACATTGTAACCAAATTAAGTGAAGAGTTGCACGTGAGTTCATATAAAGGGGAAATAGGGTGTGCATGTAGAAATAAAAATGGAAAATGGGAGCAGGATATTCAAGTGATAGCAAAATAAAAAAAGACACGCTTATCGGGAGAGACTAATTCATATAGACCAAGTTCGCAATGGTAAAAGCCTAAAAAATATCCCCAGCAGAGTCGCCATGCTGTTGCGCCGTGTTTTCTCGCGAAATCGGGTTTTGAAACGTGACAACTCTTTTAAGGAAGGGTATTAAAAGAGAGTCCCCACCTAACGGATTAAGGTGCGTTAGGGAACCTATTTGCAGATAACTCTGGATTAACCAGTTTGCGTCACCAAAGATAGAGTAAGGGATAAAATTACCTTGAGGAGAAGGTGTTAGGCACTCCTCGAGGTCCACAACGGTGGGTCCCGGCTCAACTCGAATTATATGAATTAGTATAAGAGAAGAGAAGCAATTTGGACAAACAAAATAAAATGATTAACAAAGGTGGGGGGAGGGTCTTAAGTTTCTTAGCCTAAAGGATCACCCCATGCAACATAAATAATATTTTCTAACTCCCTCAAGATGGGGTGTTACTCATATTATTCAGCGGGCACAGACTATCATCTCTTGCTACCCGATTACTATCTTTAAGTTATTTACCTAAAGTGCACTAGTAAATTCTAAGTCATACTCTATGCATGCACTACCAGTCCCATGCCTATGGTCCAGGAGGAATTTGGACATATAAGAAAATAAGGGCTCAAGTTAGCCTCCGCACTTAGACAACAACTGCACGCGAAACTGATTAACATTGACAATTGCAGATTTGCCCCAGTTAAGGTTGTAGAAACCTATAGGAAGGATTTCTATGTGATACTGAATTAATGAGCAGACAATTTATACGCAGAAGCCATTCTTTAATACGCTTTCCAAAAGCCTACACAATTTGTATACTGATTTTAAGCATAAGGGGATTAAACCTATATGCATGATGTCTAGGTGTTCTACGCAATAATGAATAGTGGTAATCATAGAAGAATATTATGAATTACTTATTTAGTCCTATAGGCATGTTTTCTACTGATGATAATGACACAGTGTTGAAAACTCCTGAATAAACGAGCAAGATGATAATTAAACTGATTCAGACCTACATGCATGATTTCTACAATTAAAGCTTATTTTAGATCCTATAGACATGATTTCTAGTATTTGTGAATAGGGCAATATGTAAACAGAATCCGACACGCTCATTGAATCATACAATTCCCTATAGCGTGGTTTCTAACAAGCAGAAATAGACCACAATTGAACCAAGTGATGAACCTATAGGCAAGATTGCTAACATATAATGATTGAACATAACAGAATACCTATAGGCAGGATTTCTAACATGCGACAATTGAACATACCATAACACATTATTGAACCAATAGGCAGGATTTCTACCCAATTTAATGCAAGTGAAATATAAAAATCACTTTCCCAATTTCACTAATACCCCAAAATGTTATTACAATAATTATTATAGACCCAAAATGAATAACATAAATTATAGAGTCGAATAGCTATATGGAGCCTACAGCAGGCCCAAAATACACCTGGACAGACCAGGCTTTCATTCTCAAAATTCACAACAGCCCCAAAGTTACATACTCATAGACCTAAAGTAGCCAGAAATTGAGTGATTCACCCAGTGAGCACAAGACAGAGTTGAGCATATAGAACCAAGGCCCTAGTGTGTCAGAGTTCCCAAGGGCTTCAAGAAACCAGGGGCAGTGCTCACATTAGGGTGGTTAACAAAGACAGTTTAGAGGAAGGATTACTTAACATTATAAAAAATATAAAAAGTTAATTTGTTGCAAAAATAATGTAATTATGTATGCGTATGTGCTATTATTGCAAAAATATGCAATTTAGTCAAAAATGCAAGTGCAATTATAAGAAATGCACTGGAAATATTTAAAATCATATTGATATATATGACACATTTAGGTGATTAAATAATCATAAAAATCATTTGGAAGGTGATTATTAGATATTTATATAATAAAATACAGAAATAATTTAGTTTAAAGTTTTTAAAATTATGGAAAATTATAAAAGATAGTTGTATAAATCAAATGATGATGCATATGCATTATTTTGAAAGTATATATATATATATATATATATATATATATATATATATATATATATATATTTGGAAAATATGAGGAAAAAATTGGCTATCAACATGAGGTTCCCCTAGCCTTCTTTTCCTCTTCGCGAATGTGGCTCCCTATCCGCGATCGCAGTGCACAAACTCACTGACCCTTCGCAAATGCATGGCCATCTTCACGAATGCGAAGAGTAAATATCCAACAATCCCTGAAGACTCTACACGAATGCGGGAACACCTTCGCGAATATGTACAAGGAAAGCAGACCATTAGAGGAACGAGAACTTCAACAGTCCTTAAGGTTCCGAAATGCGCCAATCATGGTCTGAATTACACCTGAGGCCCCCAGGACATCAACCAAACAAACCAAAAATTCCTAAAACATTATATAGGAACACACTCTAAGCGTCAAAGTACATTAAAAACATTAGAATCACGAATCACGAATCGCGCATCGGTTCAAGGCTAAAGAACTATGAACTTCTGAAATTTTGAAACCAATACCGATTCATACCAAAACAAATCTGATTGACTTCAAATTTCGTAAAAAAGTCATAAATGACATTCCGGACCTATTCCAACTTCCGAAATTGGATTCCAAACCTGATTTCAATAAATTCAACTCCTGGTCAAACTCCCTAACCTTCCAAACTTTTAACTTTCCAACTTTTGCTAATTCTCGCCGAAACGACCTACGGACCTCCAACTCAACATCCAGAGACGCTCCTAAGTCCAAAATCACCATGTGGATCTATTGGATCCGCCAAAACTCCATTCCAAAGTCGTCTTCATAAAATTTAAACTACGGTCAACTCTTTCAACTTAAAGCTCTAACTTGGAGACTATGTGTCCCACTTCAATCCGAAACTTTCCCAACCCATAACCAAGCACCCGGGCAATTCACGTAACCATAATATAACACAGAGGAGGGAATAAATAGGGTATCAGGGCTAAAACACTCAAAACGACTGGCCGGGTCGTTACAAACCCCCTCTCAAAACAAACGTTCGTCATCGAACGAGTATAGAGACATACCTGGAGTGGTGAAAAGATGAGGATAAAGGATAATCATGCTCGGTCACCCAAGTCTCCTCCTGCACTGGTTGACTCCTCCACTAAACTTCATTGAAGCAATTTTCTTCGAACTCAACTTCCGAACCTGCCTGTCAAAAATGGCCACCGGCTCCTCAACATAAGACAAATCCTTGTCCAACTGGACTGAGCTGAAATCCTACACATGAGACAGATCACCGTGATACTTTCGGAGCATAGAAACATGAAATACTAGATGAACTGCATCTAGACTAGGTGGTAGTGCAAGCCTGCAGGACACCTCTCCATCCCTCTCAAGAATCTCAAAAGGTCCAATATACCTAGGGCTCAACTTTACCTTCTTCCCGAACCTCATAACACCGTTCATGGACTAAATTCGGAGCAAGAATCGCTCCCCAACCATGAATTCAACGTCGCGAACCTTCCAATACGCATAAATCTTTTGTCTAGATTGGTGTGTATGAAGTAGAACCTTAATTAATTTAACCTTTTCCAAAGAATCTTAAACCAAGTCTATACCCAATATCCTAGCCTTATCCGGCTCAAACCAAACCACAAGAGACCGACACCACCTCCATACAAAGGCTCATATGGAGCCATGTGAATGCTCGAACTGATCCGAAGTTCCCTAAGCGGCAAACTGATCCCAAGATCCCCCAAATTCTATCACACAAGCGGCAAGAACTGATCCCAAGATCCCCCAAACTCCATCACACACGCACGGAGCATATCATCCAATATTTGAATAGTGCGCTTGGACTATTCGTCCATCGAGGGTGAAATGTTGTACTCAACTCAACCCGCATGCCTAACTCACTCTGTACGGTCCTCTAGAACCGCGATGTAAACTACGTACCACAGTCGGAGATGATGGATATCAGCACACCATGAAGTCTGACAATCTCGCAAATATAAACCTTAGCCAGCTGCTTTGAAGAATAAGTAGTCACCACTAGAATGAAATGAGGCGACCTGGTCAATCTATCCACAATCACCCATACTGCATCGAACTTCTTCCGAGTCTGTGAGAGCTCAACAATAAAATCCGTAGTAACTCGATCCCATTTCCACTCTGGGATCTCTAGCCTCTGAAGTAATCCGCATGGCCACTGATGCTCATACTTCACCTGTTGATAATTTAGGCACCGGGCTACATACTCCACTATGTCTTTCTTCATTCTCCTCCATCAATAGTGGTTCCTCAAGTCCTGATACAATTTGGCGGCACCCGGATGAATGTAGTACCACGAACTGTGAGCCTTCTAAAGAATCAGCTCATGCAAATCATCTACATTGGGAACACATAGCATGCCCTGCATCCGTAACACACCGTCATCCTCCATAGTGGCCTCCTTGGCATCATCGTGCTAAACCATGTCCTTGAGGACAAGCAAATGGGGGTCGTCATACTGACATTCTCTGATACGATCATAAAGAGAAGATCGAGAAACCACACAAGCCAAAACTCGAATCGGCTCTAAAACATCAAATCTAACAAACTGGTTGGCCAAGGCTTGAACATTCAATGCTAGGCCTCTTCGCTGCCGGTAGATATGCTAAACTGCCCAAGCTCTCTACCTTGCAACTCAAGGCATCGGCTACCACATTGGCCTTCCTAGGATGATATAAAATGGTGATATCATAGTCCTTAAGCAACTCTAGCCACCTCTGCTAACGCAAGTTAAGGTCCTTCTATTTAAACCGATGTTGTACACTCCGATGGTCGGTATAGACCTCACAAGGGACATCGTATAAATAATGCCGCCAAATCTTTAAGGCATGAACGATAACTGTTTACTCATGGTCGTGGACATTATAGTTCTTCTCATGCACCTTCAGTTTTCTAGACGCGTAGGCAATCACCCTACCGTCCTGCATCAACATTGCACCGAGTCCAACACGCGACGCATCATAGTACACACTATAATACTTTTAACCTTTAGGAAACAACAACGCTGTGGTTGTAGTCAAAGATGTCTTGAGCTTTTGAAAGCTCTTCTCACACTCATTAGTCCACCTGAACGGAGCATCCTTCTGGATCAATCTGGTCATAGTTGCAGCAATAGATAAGAAAGCCTCTACGAATCGGCGATAATACCTAACCAAACCAAGGACACTCCCGATATCAGTAGCTAAAGACGGTCTGAGCCGACTCTGCACTGCTTCAATCTTCTTTGGATCCACCTTAATTCCCTCACTCGACACTACATGACCCAAAAATTCCACTGAATCAAGACCGAATTCACACTTTGAAATTTATGCATACAACTTCTTTTCTCTCAAGGTCTGAAGCATGATCCTCAAGTGTTTCTCATGATCCTCCCGGCTCCGGGAGTACACCAAGATGTCATCAATAAACACAATGACGAATGAGTCAACATAGGGCTAGAATAAACTATTCATCAAGTGTATAAATGTTACTGGGGCGTTGGTCAGCCCAAATGACATCACAAGGAACGCGTAATGACCATACCGAGTTCTGAAGGCAGTCTTCAGGATATCTGTTTCCCGAATCTTCAACTAATGATAGCCTGAACGCAAGTCAATCTTGGAGAACACCCTGGCACCTTGTAGTTGCTCAAATAGGTCATCAATGCACAATAATAGATGCTTATTCTTCGTTGTAACCTTGTTTAACTAGCGATAATCAATACACGTGCACATATAACCATCCTTCTTCTTTACAAACAAGACCGGAGCAGCCCAAGGTGATATATTAGGCTGAATGAAACGCTTACCAAGCAAATCCTGTAATTGCTCCTTTAACTCTTTCAACTCTGTTAGGTCCTTTAACTCTTTCAACTCTGTAGATACGCATCATATCCCTTTCCAACCATCCGTTGTGCCTTAAGGAAAGACACCACTCTGCTGCGAACCTAATCTAAAGTACCTCTCCACTTTAACCGCGGAAAACCTGACATAGCCAATGAAACCATCTTGGCGTGACAATCAAAGATAACATGATAGGGAAATAACCAGTCCATACCCAAGATAATATCAAAATCTACCATACTGAGCAATAATAGATCGACTCTGGTCTTAAAATGGTCAACATAATGGAATCTCCCACAAGCGTGGACACATAGACAGAGAAACTCAAAGAATCACGGGATATATCCAAATATGGAGAAAAGCAAGATGATACATAGGAATAAGTGGAGCCTGGATTAAATAAGACTGATGCACCTTTGTGACAAACAAGAACAATACCTGTGATAATTGAGTCGGATGCAACTGCCTCTGTCCTATCATAAAGAGCATAATATCTAGCCTGGCCTCCCTCTCTAGGGCGACCTTTACCTGCCCGACCTCCAGCTCTGGTTGGCTGTGCAGGTGGAGTTGCAACTGGTGCAGTAACAACGACCTGAGAAGCCTAAGGGCCCTGTTAAATACATAGGGCCTGAGTAGTCTGTGGAGGCGCACCCCTCCCAAGTCTGGGCCAGTCCCTCACCATATGAAGGGTGCCACCACACTGAAAACAAGCTCTCGGAGGACATGGATGCTAAAACAGGCTCAGGCCCGGTTGGCCGGATTGACTGCTGAAAGCACCCAATGCAGGAGGTGCACTAGACAATGGCGGTGCATAATGGGAAACTTGAGGCCTGGGAGTGGCCGGAATACCGCTGAAAGATGGAAGTGATGAATGAAAATGATGGTTCACATATCCCCTACCATGACGGGCTGGAACTGGGGCACGGGCACAATTATATTTTCCAGAATCTCGAGGCCTCTTGGCCCTCCCTCTCCTCTCTCTCCCAGGCCCACATATCCTCCAATCTCCTAGTGATCTCCACTACTTACTGGTATGGATGTCCATCTCCAACTCTCGGGCCATGCTAAATGTGATACCAGGGTTGAGCCCCTCGATAAATTGAATAACTCGCTCTCTCACAGTTGTAACCAAGGTGGGTGCATGCCTGGACAAATCGCTGAACTGGACTGCATACTCAAATACGGTCATAGAAACCTGGCACAACTACTCAAACTTTGCATCCCTAAGACTCTTGGGAACAAGCTCCCTCATGAAAATCTCTAAGAAATGACAACACCTAATCTCAAAGACTAGGTAAGCCTAACAAACATGCGGAGTAACTGAAATAATAATTTAAAATCTCAAAAACTTTAACAATTATATAAAATAAAACCAACAACTCAACATGTACAACTCTCAAAACTCAGGGAAATATAAGTCACAAGCTCTATGAAATATTACTGAATATCTCTATACAATAGTGTCTAAACAAGGGCAAGGAAATAAAGTAATCCAGGTGGAGGGGGACACCGAGGCCTGCGGACGCTGGCAGGTGTACCTTGAAGTCTCTACGCAGGGTTTCTACTCACTGACGCCCGGAATGGTAGGAAGTACCTGGATCTGCACAAAACGATGTGCAGAAGCATAACATGAGTACACCACAACGGTACCTAGTAAGTTCCAAGCCTAACCTTAGTAGAGTAGTGACCAAGCCAGGTCAAGGCCCTATTGGAATAAATAAAAGACTGAACAAGTATAAAGCAGTGTAATAATGACAGTAATGAAATTTAAACAACAAATAGCATATCCAGGTTAGCTACACGAAACTAAATCAATTAGTGCAACACGGAGGAAATAATTAAATATATGCTAAGGAATCAACAACCATAGACAAGTACAAAATGAAGAAATGCCAACAAGATCCACTACTGAGGTACCGCCTCGTAGTCTCAAATCACAAGAATAAATCACAATCTGTTCTTATATCACCGCGTGAGCCTTTACATTTAGTTTTGAATATTATTTTTCCGTAATAGCATCCCGTGTTTTAGCCCAACTCATACGCCATCCACCACTGATAAGCCGCTCCCTTAAGCTGGAATGTAGTGAAAGCAACCCAACTCGACTCCACAATACCCATAGTATGAAGCACACGTGTGGCACTCCTCAAGCAAACCCCGGGCATTATCTGAAGCCAATCCGCTGAAAGTAGGAGGGTGGTATTTATTATACCTCTCAAGCCTGAGCTACTCCCCCTCAGAAGCTGTTGCCCTAACCTCGGGTTGAACTGGGACAACCGGCTGCACTGGTATTGCATCTAGGAATTTTTCAACCTAACCCGCTGTTCTGAGGTACGGGTGGCGGGAGTCTTTGATCCTCCCCCTGCCTGAGCTAAAGTTCCGAACATGCTCAGAAACTAGGCGAGGATCTCCTGTAGTGCAAGGGTAGTAACATGCGTCTCAGGTGCCTGCTCTCCAACGGGAGCTGCTGGTGGCTCCTCTGGAGTAGCTTGTGCAGGTGCTCTGGCTGCACCACAGGGATGTCCCCGACCTCTTCTTTGGCCCCGGCCTCTCGTGGATCTAGCAAGGGGCGCGAGTGTTTGATCATCAGGTCCAGTTGTGCGTTACCTCACCATTCGTGAGAGAATGGAAAGACACAAATTTAAAATTTCGAGGTCTACAAATTCACACTATAAGGAATCAAATAAGTGAAACTTTTCCTAACAGTTCCACAGCCCCCCGAAGATAAGTACAAACGTCTCCCTATCGGTAGTAAGGCTCTACTAAACTCTTATGGCTCATAACACCAATGAACGTATAGCTCTGATATCAACTTTTCAAGACCCCAATTTCTTTCTGTAGGATGTCATGACAACACCTAATCTCTAAGACTAGGTAAGCCTAACAAACATGCGGAGTAACTGAAATAATAATTTAGAATCTCAAAAACTTCAACAATTATATAAAATAAAAATCGGAACTCAACATGTACAACTCTCAAAACTTGTGGAAATATAAGTCACAAGCTCTATGAAGTAATACTGAATATCTCTATACAATTGTGTCTAAACAAGGACAAGGAAATAAATTAATCCAGGTGGAGGGGGACTCTGAGGCCTGCGGACGCTGGCAGGTGTACCTTGAAGTCTCCACGCAGGGTTTCTACTCATGAATGCCCGGACTGGTAGGAAGTACCTGGATTTGCACAAAAAGATGGGCAGAAGCATAACATGAGTACACCACAACGGTACCTAGTAAGTGCCAAGCTTAACCTTAGTAGAGTAGTGACCAGGTCAGGTCAAGGCCCTATTGGAATAAATAAAAGACTGAACAAGTATAAAGTAGTGTAATAATGACAGTAATGAAATTTAAACAACAAATAGCATAACAAGGTTAGCTACACCAAAACTAAATCAATTAGTGCAACACGGAGGAAACAATTAAATATATGCTAAGGAAACAACAACCATAGACAAGTACAAAATGAAGAAATGCAAACAAGAGGCACTACCGATGTACCGCCTCGTAGTCTCAAATCACAAGAATAAATCACAATCTATCCTTATATCACCGCGGGAGCCTTTACGTTTAGTTTTGAAAATTATTTTTCCGTAATAGCATCCCGCGTTTTAGCCCAACTCATACGCCATCCACCACTGATAAGCCGCTCCCTTAAGCTGGAATGTAGTGAAAGAAACCCAACTCGACTCCACAATACCCATAGTACGAAGCATACGTGTGGCACTCCTCAAGAAAACCCTGGGCATCCTCTGAAGCCAAACCGCTGAAAGTAGGAGGGTGGTATTTATTGTACCTCTCAAGCCTGAGCTTCTCCCTCTCAGAAGTTGTTGCCTAACCTCGGGCTAAAATGGGACAACCGGCTGCACCGGTATGACCTCTGGGACTTGGTCAACCTAACCCACTATATTGGGGTGCGGGTGGCAGGAGTCTTTGCTCCTCACACCGCCTGAGCTAAAACGCCTAACATGCTCAGAAACTAGGCGAGGATCTCCTAGAGTGCAGGGGTAGCAACAGGCGTCTCAGGTGCCTGCTCTCTAACGGGAGCTGCGTGTGGCTCCTCTGGAGTAGCTTGTGCAGGTGCTATGGCTGCACCACGGGGATGTCCCCGGCCTCTTCCTTGGCCCCGGCCTCTCGTGGCTCTAGCAAGGGGCGCGAGTTTTTGATCATCAGGTCCAATTGTGCGTTACCTCACCATTTGTGAGAGAATAGAAAGACACAAATTTAGAATTTCGAGGTCAACAAATTCACACGATAAGGAATCAAAGAAGTGAAACTTTTCCTAATAGTTCCATAGCCCCCTGAAGATAAGTACAAACGTCTCCCTGCCGATCTGCGAGACTCTACTAAACTCTTGTGGTTCATAACACCTATGAATGTATAGCTCTGATACCAACTTGTCAAGACCCCAATTTCCTTCCGTAGGATTTCATGAAAACACCTAATCTCTAAGATTAGGTAAGCCTAACAAACATGCGGAGTAACTGAAATAATAATTTAAAATCTCAAAAACTTCAACAATTATATAAAATAAAACCCGCAACTCAACATGTACAACTCTCAAAACTCGGGGAAATATAAGTCACAAGCTCTATGAAGTAATACTGAATATCTCTATACAATTGTGTCTAAACAAGGACAAGGAAATAAAGTAATCCAGGTGGAGGGGGACTCCGAGGCCTGCGGACGCTGGCAGGTGTACCTTGAAGTCTCCACGCAGGGTTTCTACTCACTGACGCCCGGACTGGTAGGAAGTACATGGATCTGCACAAAAAGATGTGCAGAAGCATAACATGAGTACACCACAACGGTACCTAGTAAGTGCCAAGCCTAACCTTAGTAGAGTAGTGACCAGGTCAGGTCAAGGCCCTATTGGAATAAATAAAAGACTAAACAAGTATAAAGCAGTGTAATAATGACAATAATGAAATTTAAACAACAAATAGCATATCAAGGTTAGCTACACGAAACTAAATCAATTACTGCAACACGGAGGAAGCAATTAAATATATTCTAAGGAAACAACAGCCATAGACAAGTACAAAATGAAGAAATGCCAACAAGAGCCATTACCGAGGTACCACCTCGTAGTTTCAAATCACAAGAATAAATCACAATCTGTCCTTCTATCACCGCGGGAGCCTTTACATTTAGTTTTGAAAATTATTTTTCCGTAATAGCATCCCGCGTTTTATCCCACCATATTACACCGCATGACTTCTAGTAGTTCCCCTACTAGCCACGCGATCAAGCCCACCTTATCTTACTACATTCATTTCAACCCCAAAACCTTATACCACCACATGCGTATCAATATCACAATGTATCACAAATCGCACATCAAGTGCCCAACATCACAACTTGCCAGAGAATCTAAATAAATGAAATATTTTCATAGTAAAGAGCCCATGGCTCAACCATAATGTACACAAGAGTCTCAACAATAACAACCGGAATGGACAACTTCACAAAATGGTATTTCACAACTTAACACTTTGCCTCAATGTGATCTCGGCCTTTATATCTGAATACCAATTTCAACAACAAGATATTCCACGATTTAATAACTTCAAGTAAAGAGTTCAACAATTAAGTAGTGAATACGGAAAAAAGGAAACAAGAATTTCAACTAAACATGTAGGGTAATTAGCATTTAAGGGAATAAGACAAGTAGACATGTGAAAAATAGACTAAGAATGATGAATATAACATGTTAAGATAACTCAAGTAAGGCATGAAAAGAATCTACATAGAGAAAACCGGTAATTTCTATATTTTGCCCGTGCATACACTCGTCACTTTGCGTACACAGCTTTCACGTATTACAATTATCACAACCAACATAAATCCTAAGGGGGTAATTCCCCCACACAAGGTTAGACAAGTCGCTTACCTGAAATAACGCTAAATCAACCCACTAATAGGCCTTTCCATCGATTATCCAACTCCGAACGGCCCGAATCTAGCCAAACTAATTTCATATTATGAATATAAACTATAGAAAAATAATTCAAACAATGAAATTATGATTTTTGCAAAGAATTAGAAAGTCAACCCAAAATGTCAATCCGGGCCCACGCCTTAGAACCCGACTAAAATTATAAAATTTGAACACCCATTCGATAAAGAGTCCAACCATACAAGGATTACTCAAATCCGACCTCAAATCACCTTTCAAATCGTCAAATTTTAGCCTAAGAAGTTTTTACCATTTCCCCCTAATTTTACAACTCAAACCACTAATTAAATGATGAAATTATCAATAGATTCAGGTAAATTAACCAAAACCGAGTTAGGAATTCTTACCCCAGTGATCTCCCCAGAAATCTCCCAAATATTCGCCTCAAACCTAACTCTTTAAGTCCAAAATATGAAATATGAAATAAACACTCGACATTGAAATTTAAGTTCTGCTGCCAGTGGTTTAATCTTCGCGAACGTGAAAACTGCCTCGGGTTAGCGAAGCACAAAAATACTATTGCCCAAATTTCCTCTTACGCGAATGCGAGAACTGACTCGCAAACGCGATGACCAAAACCAAAATTTCCTCTTACGCGAACACGAAGACCAAATGTGTAAGGTCCCCCAGCTTGCCTTTCCTCTTCGGGAACTCACTGACCCTATGCGAACGCGTGGCCATCTTCGCGAACACGAAGGGGAAAACTCTAGCAATACACGAAGGCTCTACGAGAACGTGAGAACACCTTCGCAAACGCGTAGAAGGAAACCACATCTGTAGAGGAACCGGAACTTCAACAATCCTTAAGGTTCCAAAATGTGCCGATCATGGTCCGAATTACACCAGAGGCCCCAGGGACCTCAACCAAACATACCAACAGGTTCTAAAATATTATACGAACACGTTCGAGGTGTCAAATCACATCAAATAACACTAGAATCACGACGCATATTGGTTTAAGCCTAAGGAACTATGAACTTCCGAAACTCTAAAACCTATGCCGATTCATACCAAAGCAACTCCGATTGACTTCAAATTTCGCACACAAGTCATAATTGACATTACAGACCTATTCCAACTTTCAAAAATTAAATTTTGACCCCGATATCAATAAAGTCAACTCCCGGTCAAACTCCCAACCTTTCAAACCTTTAACTTTCCAACTTTTACCAATTCTCGCCGAAACGACCTACGAACCTCAAACTCAACATCCGAACACGCTCCAAAATCCAAAATCTCATACAGCTATTGGAACCACTAAAACTCCATTCCGGAGTCGACTTCACAAAAATCAAAATACAGTCAACTCCTTCAACTTAAAGCTCCAACTTAGGGATTATGTGTCTCGTTCCACTCCGGAACGTTCCCAAACCTGAAAGTAAGTACCCAACAAGTCAAATAACCACAATATAACATTGAGGAGACAATGAATAAGGGATCGGAGCTAAAACACTCAGTACGACCGGCTGGGTCATTACATAGATAGTCATGCATATTTCTTTTTCATACCAGTAGTATTAGTATTATTCTCATATTTTCTTGTTCTTTGATTTCTTATACGACCCATTATTTTTTTTGCTTCGATTATCTCTTTTCTGGTTACTCCTTTTCTTTGTGGCTTACACTATTGTATTTCTTTTCTAAAACTGTTGTGATTATGTTTTCGTTGAGCTGAAGGTCAATCAGAAATAACTTCGCTACCTTTATCAGGTAGGTGTAAGGTTTGCATACATACTACCTTCCCTAGACCCCACTTATAAAATTATACTGGATATATTATTGTTGTTCCTGTAGTAAAATGCCGCAGGAGATATGATTTGTTTTGTTGTAGCTGTTCTTAGAAATAAATAAATTAAATAAAAGTTAAAACGTGTGTTCATAACGTAGTTTATAAATTTTATTTTGTATTTGATATTAATGATATTTCCTCGTTTCGATAACCGATATCAAATTTAATATTGTATAGTGATTGAGAAAAGCGGACTGAATGTCAAATGTAGTATTGAATAGCAATTAGAACTGCAGAGAAGTTGTCGTGAGAGCATATGGCATTACTATGCTTACATGGGACTATTTATGTATCCAGATTTGATCTTAGACAATATACGTGAAAACAAATCTGGATTTAAACTTAATAGGTTCGACCTTTAAGTATTATAATATTAAATTCATAACACATTCAAAATTATTGGTTTAGATATAATATTTATTAAAATTTTAGTGAATTTTTACACAATGCGCATGCATGCTCCATGTCAAAAGTACTTTGATTTTGATGAACACGATAACAAATGACTGCATCCGCCTCCGCCTCTAAGGATAGGATAGATGAGCATCGTATAATAGAGTTAAAATAGGATGAACAAAACAGAGAGTCGTTACTAGAGTGCTATGCAATATGAGACTCTTTTTATTTGTAGTTAACTTGCTTTTTTTCCTCCTTGTATCGTAGATTATTAGCCCCCGAATTCCTACCAAAGAGAAATGCAAGCTTTGTAAAATGGTTGTGAGACCACTAATGCTATATGTGAGTGAAAATAGGGCCTCTAAATAAAGTCTAACATATTAGCAAGATGTATATTGCAATGATCATATAATGTTGAAGGTATAAAAATATCACATGTAGAGGATAAAATGAGAGAATATTATTTGAGATAATATAGTTATGTCCTACGTAGACCTTTGAATTCACGTTCTGGAGGTGAGAAATCGATAATGATAATGTTAAAAGAAAATGTGGTAGGCTTAAAATCACATAATAAGGATATTTTCTTGATAGACCTTCAACCTCTTGAAATCCATGGGGACTTGGAGAAACATAAAATACAAATGAGGAGAGTGTACCCAACTAGCTAGTTAAAATTAAGGCTTAACCATATTGGTTAACTAACATTAGTTCCAATGTTTGTTAGGATTGTTTTTACTTTTGTTAGAGCTTTGTGTATTAGCAGAAAATAAAAGAACTTGCAGTGTCAGAATTTTTTTAATTATTATATGTTGAGAATGGAACGAGTTAAAGTTGAGCGGAATGGACGTGTCACAATCTAAGTCCATGACAATTATTATTCATTATGGCTCAAAAGTTATCATTGTTTTGTACTTTAAAGTTTGTTTACCCTTAAAAACGGATAACGGTTGAATTCATACGCGATTTTAATAGTATGTGGATTAATTCAATATGAGTGATCAATGACGTTAAATTAAGCAAATAAAAAACGTAATAAATGGTCAAATCAATGATAAGAGTGATTTCGAACTCGGTTAATGTCTTAACAAGGAACCTGCCTTCGGTTCCGAGCTTGTACTTATGAAGAACTTATGAACAAAAATAAGAGTTTTGAATAACTTTTAGAAACAGAGAGAATAGAAATAAATTGCCTTGGAATGCGTGTTAAAATGTGTCTAATGAATAATAAGCTTCCCCTTTATATAGTAGGGGAGTTTTATCCTAAGTACAATCCTAATAAAGATAAAAATCTTCCTTTTTGCTAATCACTGATTTTCTACCGGTACGGACCGAGATTCACGCTGTGATTTCCAATTGGACACGGACTTTACAGCCCTTTGTTAGTCGTGTGCAGTTGTTTGGTAATGCTCTCTGATGTCTTGGAAATCAAACCGGTTGCGGAGGATGTGGTCCCGATGCCTCCGAGGGCAAGTGTTTTGCTCGAGACCCAATATGAGGGGCTTCTCGCTCTGATTCTGATTCCTTACGGTCACTTTCCTGCTCCGTTTGCCTCATCGGGAAATCGGGGTGCTCAGTGGGCTCGATTTTACCCGTATACATATAGTCCCCTCATTTCTCAGAGAGTAGTCTTGCCGAAACGATAGGAAACGACAGGAAACAACAGATGTTCTCCGCTTCCTTCCTTCGTACATTACGAAAAGGGAGCTGAAACGTCCCATCAGTCGCTTCGTTCTGACTTCAGACACGTGTCGCTCATCGGCTGGTTTCCCATGAATATGAAGGGTCGGCTGCCTCCCTATGAAAGCTTCCTCCCTTTGTTCTTTTTCTATTTTTCGACTTAATTGTTACCTTCAATCTTTCCATCCATCATCAAACCTTCTTCAAACCTTCATATCTTCATCCTTGTTCTTCAATTTTGCATAGTGGTTTCCAGATTTTTACCCATATTTTCTTTAAATCTTCATGCTCTGTTCTTTATCTTCAAAACCCTTTTTCCAAAATTTTGCATTCTTTCTAATTTTCAAACCCCTCCCTGTTAACAATGGGCAAAGCATCGAAATCTGTTCCTCAACCAGTTGCCTCTTCATCTTCTCAACTGGCCGACGACACTGAGGCGGTTGCCCCTGAAGTAGTTTCCCTCGAAATGGCTTCTCCCGAGATGGCTTCTAACGAACTGGCCGCTGAGCCTCCTTGAAAGTGTTTATTCTCGGGGATTGCTCAATTGTAAATGACTTTAAAGTCGAGAAACCCTCACACAAACAGGACAGGGGGTGAAGAAGTATCAAGGTACATATGCTCCGTGACTGAAGACGTTCTTTCCATTGTTTGAAAGGACTACAATTGGGAGGGAAAGTACATAGTAGTCCCCGGGCCCGAGGACGTCGTTCCTACCCATGTGGAGGGGTACTTAAGTGTATTTACTTACCCTTTCGCACTAGGCATGGTGGACCCGGTCGTTCTGGATTTTTACAAGAGGTACAAGGTGTGCCTCGGGAAAATCCATCCATCACTATGGACGATCGTAATCCTCCTCCGCTACTTCATGAACAAGAGCGAGTCTTGTTGGCTCACGATCGATCACCTACTTTAATTATACAATCCCCGAATGTTTCGAGGGGGACTGATCAAGCTTACTTGCCGGGCCAACAGGCCCTCTTTCGAGTATCAACGAAGATCGAGACTAGGGCTGGCAGTGACACTTTGTTTGAGTGAAGACCGAGGATTTGATCCCCCCGAATACATTCCATTACTTGAGAAGTGGAATGCGTCTCGTAAGTGCCATCTCTCTTTAAATGTCAAAATTCTTTTTTCTTGAGTTTCACCCTTCTCATTCGTACTTGTGGTCGTGAAGCTGTCGCCCGGGTTCCGAATACGGTTCCTCGGTTAAAGGAATAGATGGAGGTCATTTGTACTCAGATGTCGTACTCCGAGCGCACATGGTGTAGACTCTCGAAGGGTCGATGGAAGGACCGTTCCCCGGTAATGCCTCTTTCTGAATAGTTAACACCATGTTTCTATCTTCCATCATACTGACTTTTCTTCCCTTTTGTTATTGCGAGTTTGCCTAAGACCATCGAACTTAGGACTTTGGAAGGGGATGAGGACGTGTTCGCTGATCCCTCCTTACGGGGCAGCCTGGGGCTGCCACGGAGGAAAAGAGTCAAAGGAAGAAAAGACCTTCGGGCTCCGAGGTGAAGAACTCAAAGAAAAGGGTGGCCCGCAAGCCTAGGAGGACCTCTAGCTCCCGGGTGCCGGGTGACGGGTTCCGATTCTCTCCTCGGCTTAGGGATGAGTCAGAGGATGAGCTTATTTTTTTTACCCATGGGACGACCTTTCCCCAGGAGCAGGAGACGTCTGAGGGGGAGACTCGTGAGTTCGACCCCCCTTGGACTCAAGAGATCGATATGGAGTCCCAAGGTGGAACTCCTCAGGACGCCGGCTCCGCTATGAAGGAAGCGCCCGGTGTAATAGAGATTTCGGGGACATCCTCCTACACTAAGTCCATGCTCGAGGAGGCCCAAGCGAGAAAGGGGAATTCCAATGAGGGGGTCCATGGTGCGGACGATCCCCTTCACTCCTTTGCCGATGGTGTGGACTCGTCTACTTTGGAAGACTTCTCCGGGCTGAGTGACCTGGAAGTCCCGAAGAAGGACATATCCTCGGAAGCTAGTGTCACACCTCCTTTTTCTTTCGTGGGGGATATGAGAGTTTTTCCAATTTAAGTGACATTATTCGAGATGAGATTTTTTATTTAATTTCAGAGTCGCCACTTGGGATAATTATATGGTGTCCCAAGTCACCGGTTTATTTTAAAATCCCAAATCGAGAAAATTTGACTCTGTGTTAAAGTCTGCGAAATCAGAAGACCGGGTAGGAAATTCTGTTAACCCGGGAGAAGGTGTTAGGCATTCCCAGATTCCTTGGTTTTAGAACGGTCACTTTAATCATATACCTGGCTTAGTTAATGAATTATTATGTATTTTAGAAACTATGTACCTTTTATCTTTTACCACTTTTAATTGCTTGATTATTCGTAATTATGGACTTAACTTAAAACGAGTCACGCATAGGTGTACTCGTTTTGTTCAGCGCGTCAAGAATCATGTCACGCGTACGTGTACACAATTAATAACACTTTATTATTATTAAGATTGTTCGGCCAAAGTTGCGCGAACGCATACTTTGATTTATTTTGGAAATCATAATTACATCACGCGAACATGTACATAATCATGATAATTTGATTAATTTAGAGCGCGCTTAAAGCATTCTAACGTATTCATGATTGTTCATTTCCTACGTTTGGGATTATTGTGCGACAATAAATTATGAATTGGCATTATTGGAGGCTAAGAAATATTTTAGTTGTTTGATATATTGACAAGTTATCTACATTTTAAAATATTTACAACTTACTACTTTATCTTTAAAACTATGAGATATTATCTACTATGAAAAATGGGCCATCTAACATGGAATATTACTCGGCTCAAATTTTTCTTCCCAGCCCAAATTCAATACCCAACAAGAAAACACTTCATATACCAAAAACGTTCAAACCCCTAAACCCTATCAATCTTCCCTTAATTAATTAATTTATTTTACGACTTTCCCGAGATTTATACAAACAACAAAATAGAACACTAAAAATTCATTGAATGAAAATAAAATAAAAGAGATTAATAGGTACTTACTAGATTCAACATTAACTTACTGAAAGAAACTTATATATACAATCCTATAGAGTTTAGTCAGTCAAAAAATCACTTAAACACAATATCCATCAAACAATATCATCATTCACTGAAAAATTGAATAAATCATTTAAGCAAGAAACTTATCCAAAATAAAGACCAAGCAGTTGAGAAGGAAGACCTTTTATAGATGAAAACTTCTTGAGGCGACACTATCGCTACAGCTAAAAATGGAAACAAGACTTTGACCGGAACCCTCGATGACGGCCTCAACGGCAACCCCTATTGGTGGTGTTTGGGGTAAGTTTCAGCTACTATTTTGTGGATTTCGGAGTTGTTTTTGAGCAGTTTGGTGGCTGTTTTCGCAACTGATTTGCTAAGATTTTGGGGTGGCTTTTGAGGTATTTTGGGGTGAGTTTTAGGTGCCGATTTTGTTGAGTTTTGTGGATGAAAGGAGCTGATTTTCGTCACTGTCTTTCAGCTGGTTTTGGAGGTGGTTTTCATAGCCTTTTTGGTGCGGTTTGGGGCTGGAATTTAGCTGAGTTTAGGGGGGATGTTTTGGGGTCGAAATGGGCTGTTATACAGCTGGTTTTGAGCAGCAGTTTAGTGGTGGTTGTTGGTGCGAAACAACTGATTTTTGAAGCTACGTTAATGTAGGTTTTGGTGGCGCTAATGATTGAAAGAATCAACTGGTTTCAGCTGAATGTTAGAGGTTGTTTTGCTGTTGTTTTAATGTACTTGGTGGCTGATTGTTATGGAGAATGTAATGTTATGTGGCTTAAGAGAGGAGCTACAGTGATGGTTGAAGAATGGTGATTGTTTCGTTCCCTCTTCTTTCTTCAGATTTTTTCTCCTCTTCCTCTTCATTATATGTAGAGATGTATATGTATAATGTTGTGAGAAAGTTATGATATGAGTGGGGTAAATGGAGAAATGGATTGTGGGGTGTGTGCCGTGAGTGGGGGAGATGGGAACGTGAGGGGCGAGTGAAGTGGGGAAATGGGGAATTTGGGAGTTGGAATGCAGATTGTATTTTCTGTTTTCCTTTTTCCTTTTTTTTTTAAAATTATATAAAAAAAAGAAGATAAAATACATAGCTATATATAATCCACTTACTCTTACACTTAAAGAAAACTATATACAAATAAGAAATTTCAATATTTACACTATACTTTAAATTATATAAAGAAGATATAATAGTTTACTTATTATATATAATTAAAACATCAAGATTAGCTCCAAAAAAGTATTTACACTAAAATAACATATAATTTTGGTGTGGTAAAAAATTAGTTATTCATAGCTGGCGGGCCGAGCTTGAGCCCGAAATTGATCAACCAGTTCCCTGATCCGAATGTGGACCCCGGTCATAAGAGATCGGTTATTCTGACCATCCCGGAGGATGCCCGGGTTTGTCTTCTCCTGCGGGGATAGCTAGCTACCTCCGATGCCTGGTGACCGAGGAGGAGCAGACAAAAATGAATGAGGTGAACATGTCGTGCCTTTTCAATAAGGCGCAATAGGCGCTTAACTGGGTAAGGCATCATTTCTTTCCACGGATCTTTACTCAGGGTTAGATGTTTCTTACATTTTTCATCTTTTCGCAGGCCTCGGGACTTCATTACGAGAGTTTCCTTCGGTACCGGGTTGAGCTCAATAAGCTTGAGCTCGCGATCAAGGAGCTTGCCCATAAAGGGGACATGTACAAACTTCTCAGCGAGTAGCAAGAAGGGGCCGTTAAGAACCTCAAGGACGGTATAGATCGAGGCTTCGACCTGTCTGCCGAGATCGAGGATGCAAAAAGACTTGAGGTCGAGGCGAATAAGCTAGCTGAACCCGAAGGTGAGGTTGGCTCCGAAGAATCCGAAGGCCGTGATGGTTCTAGCAACGAATCAGGCTCAGGAGAAGATCAGACATAAATGCATTAGGATTTTATAGTTTTTGTGTTTTGTACATTTTTTTTCCAGTTTTAGGCCGTTTTTGTTGGGCCTTTGTAAAGATATTCCGCAATTTATAATATTTTCCCTTTTTGGCAATTTCAAGTCTCTATTGTCTTAGAATATTTTTATAATTGCGAATATTTCTAATGCCTTTGCACAAAATCAAATGTAGTAATAAGTCATTTATTTTTTGGAGGTCCAAACAAAACCTGACCTCGATGCAATTTTTGCTCGAAACTTTTAAAAATTCAAAGTGACCGAAAGTTTTCACAAGATGATTAAGCGTTCTTAGATGATGCCTTTACCGAGGGTAACCTTTTAATAGGTTTAAAGTTTTGTTGAAGGCCTTATGGTTTGATTACGGGCTACGGACGTCTCCAAGCCGTTTTTATTGTGGTTGTAGCCTTTTAGGTTTAGGCACTGCCTAATAGGTTTTGTGCCTCCGGGTTTTGATGACCCAAGCCACCCGAGCTTATTTTGGACGACAATGCTCGAGTGGGGGCAGCCCTTTGTGCTCGGATAAGGGTGGCCCTTAGGCTCGGTGATCCCCGGGTAGAAATAGCCCTTGGGCTCGACTCTTTTTAAGAAGCAAAAGTATGTAATAGCAAGGTAGAAACTTCCTTTCATTTTTGTGTTTAACATACAAGATTGAAAGCGTGTAAAATCTTGTATTATGGCGAAGGTGGCTTATGCGTACATGGTTCACTTGACCGTTTGGACCTTATAATAAATCCTAACCACCGAGCCTAGACTATTTAAGCATAACGTTTCCTTCCTTGCTTGCTAAGAAGCTTGACCCGAGGGTGATGGCCCCCAGTACTCGAGGTCGATCTTGAGAGGACTCGAATACTATTGATTAGACTATTGAATCTGATTTAAAACCGATCTTCGATTCTAATTTTGCATGATTTACTGTTGCCTCATTAAAAACCTTGCCAGAAAACTGTTTTGGGATAAAAGTGGTTCAAGGGAAAAAAAGTGCAACACGTGCTTTCAAACCTAATAGTCCCATTCTCCTTTGGTTGTTTTCTGCAAGTGTTATTCTGATTCATAACATTATAAAAAAGGTGAATGAGGTTGTACCTTAGCAGTAGTACCACTTTAAGTACGCCAAGTTCCAGTTGTTCGGTAGTTGTGCACCGTTTCCTGCTTCGAGTTTGTACAAACCCTTACCGGCAATCCCGATGACTCGATATGGTCCTTCCTAATTCGGTCATAGCTTCCCTTCGTTTGAGTTTCGGGTGTGCAGTGTTACTTTTCTTAACACCAAGTCCCCGATATTGAGTGTCGGAGTTTGGCTCTATCTATCTGCTATTTCTGGGCGGCCAACCAGACTAGGGCGACCTCGCGCCTCTCATGCAATAATTCCAGGCTCGTGCTCATGGCCTCACCGTTTGATTTTTCGGTCGCATATCAGAACTAGAGGATCAGTTCTCCCACTTCGACCAGTATTAGAGCTTCGGCGCCGTACACTAACGAAAATGAAGTGTCCTCGGTACTAGATTTAGAGGTTGTATGGTATGCCCACATGACTTCGGACATAATTTCCTTCCATTTACCTTTGGCCTCGATCAGCCTTTTCTTCAGGTTTTGAAGTATGGTCTTGTTTGTAGACTCTGCCTATCCGTTCCCTCTAGGGTAATAGGGTGTTGACAAAATCTTTTTGATCTTATGTTCCTCGAAAAATTTGCTTACCTTGTTGCCGATGAACTGCTTCCCGTTATCACACACTATCTCGGCCGGTATTCCGAACTGGCATATTATGTGGTCCCAAATGAAGTCGAAGACTTGTTTTTACCGAACCTTCTTGAACACTTGAGCTTCGACCCACTTAGAAAAATAGTCAGTCATACACAATATGAATTGAGCCTTACCGGGTGCCCATGGCAGGGGACTGACAATGTACATTCCCCACTTCATGAACGGCCAAGGTGACAAGACCGAATTAGAAGCTCTCCGGGGTGATGGATCATTGGTGCATGCCTCTGGCAGCCGTCACATCTCCGTACAAAGTCCTTTGCATCTTTCTCAATGTCGATCCAGTAATAGCCAACTCTGATTATCTTACGAACCAAAGATTCTGCCCCCGAATGGTTTCTGCAAGTGCCTTTGTGAACTTCCCTCAAAACATATTTGGTGTCTCCCGAGCCCAAGCATATGGCGAGTGAGACATCGAATGTTCTTCTGGATAGAGTACCTTCGGATAGGCTAAACCTGGCCGCCTTCGTGCGCACAACTCTCGTTTCTTTAGGATTTGAGGGAAACTTCCTAGTGTTCAGGTAGTCTATATACTTGTTTCTCCAGTCCCAAGTTAAACATGTTGAGTTTATTTCGGCACAATTTTCTTCCATTACCGATTTCATGAGCTATATTTAGGATTCATTTCTTGTAGAATCAGAATTTTTCATAAAGACAATTCTCCTTTTCTAATTCATATTTTTAGAATGATTGTTCTGAGCCACAACTTAGAGCATTTTACTTGTGCATATATGAGGGCCATTTTATGTTGTTCGAAGCGCATGAAAATAATGTATCATCTTCATTAGGCATAACGTTGAATCTGAAAGGATACATTGGGAGTGGACACTAGTTCACAAATAAAGTAGATAACGTATGATGATAGTAAAATAGAAAATATTTTCGAAATAATAGAACTTTTCATTTGTTCGGATAAGGTGATTAACCCTTTACATCATTTAGTTATTTTTTGACTAATAAGACGGGATAACAAGTCCGGGCACTACAAGAAAACTGCCTTTTAGTAGCGACCTTTGTCGGTACAAAATAATCATATGTCGCTGCTAAATATTTATAGCAGCAACATTGGACTTGCTGCAAGTTAGCCCATTACTAAACATTATTTGTGACGACTATAGTGTGTCTCCACAAAATGTCACCGTTTTGTGGCGACACTGTCACTACAAAAGGTATGCCAAGTCGCCATAAAAGATAGTTCCACGAAACAGATTCAAGGGTAAGTTTCCACTGAAGAGTGACTTTTACTACCGACAACTGTCACCGCAAAAATAAATGACTGTCAGTGGAAGCTTCTTAATCGCTGCTATAGAGGTTCTTTTATAGCAACTAAAGTCGCCACAAAAACAATTAGCTATTACCAGCAATTCTCATATCGCCACTGGAGAGTTACTTTTAGTAGCAATTGTTGTCGCCACAAAAACACTCAATCATCAGTGGCAACTATGAGCTCGCTACTGGAGAATGACATTTAGTGGCAATAATAATTGCTACAAAAACTATTAAATAATCAGTGACGACTTCAATATTGCATAATAAGATTTTGTCACAACTGAAACCTATTTAATTCAGCAATTGGAATGACCAAAATTATATATATAAATGCATCCAATAGTATTTTACAAACATCAAAAGAATATTTTAAGTCGGATATTAAATACTTCCATTACTAAAATGTGAATTACATATGTAATGCATAATACTTCATTATCATTGTATTGCATACATCCCAAAAGAGCAAAATTCTAAGTTCCTTGAAACGCTCCTTGGTTGTCTCTATTGTTTAAGAACCTCCTCCCTGTTATTACACAAAAAAAAACACAAGATCACTTTCCAGCCAAATAGACCAACTAAGTTAACATGTATGACATATTTAGACAAAATATGTCATACTGTAATCAACCAATTCAAGGACAACAATGGAAAATTCAAGGAAACTTTACTTAAAGATGTAAAGGGTATGCTAAATCTGTATGAAGAAACACAAGTAAGAGGAGAAGTCCAAAATCATACATCATATTTAGCTTAAGACTTAAAATAATACACATTCTTTAACATCCCTTGGAAATCACTTGTTTAAGATATCTTTACTCCTTACCAGAAAAGAGAAAGGAGTCTTGTTGTACTACTTATAATAAGAAAAATTTTCAACAGTATCTTTTAGCATTTAGCAGCAGTTTAAAAACCAATAAAAATAGAAACTAATTTCAAGTTTCAACACCAGCCTAAAAAATAGCAAAAAAACAATCATTTTCAATAGAGCTACCAGTACAGCTTCAAAAAAACATCATTACTTACAAAACAATAAAAACCAGCGATAGAAAATAGAATTCCAACACAGTAAGGCTACCGGTACAGCTTCAACAAAACAGTAGGGCAAATAATAGGGCTACCAGTTTACAGCACAACTTCAAAAAAATAATAGAATTCCAACACCAGTACTTACAAAACCAGCGACAACAACAACAAAAATTCCTAAAACAGCTTTAAAATCAGCAAAATACCAATAATTGATTTTGCTACATATACGATTAGAGCTAGGAAACATGTTCGACAAATTGTAAAAATAGAAATCCTAAGATCTGTCCAATTCCTTTAAGATAAAACAGAACTGTCCATTGCATAAAGTTTTAGTTAAAAATCAAGATTTGATGTCACTGACCTCCCTAGCACATCTTGTAATAATTTCACAACCTCTATTATAAGTATTAGCTGCCCCAGGAGCTTTACAATTATAATATGAAGCACCAAGAGTATTACAAGGCACCAAATATCTCTTCAATGTACCATAAATTATGTACTTCTTTTGCATAAGTAAAACTCTTCTGTTGCTTTCACTATCCATCATATCTTCTTCATCCACGACTTCTGAGCATTTATTTAACTTTTCAGCACAACGCTTTTCCCCCATTACCTCAAATTTACTACCTTTAATTGAATTAAGGTCCACAACTGAAACCCCATCACAAAATCTCATCTAGGTATGGCTGAAAATAATCAAAAATAAAAGGTTCTTCAAAGGGTGGAAAAAAGATTGAGTCTTTCCCATTTTCTTATTAGTTCGATTATCATATGTGATTAAAAACAATTGGCCTATGAAATACATAGGAATGCATATGAAATATAAGCAGAGAGTCCATTTGATAACAGGAATGAGTACATCAGTCCAAGAGAAGACAATCAAGCTCATGCAGAGATATCCCTAAGGAGTTTAAAACTATAACATGATGGAGTATAGGGAGAGTGAAACAAATTAAGTATAAAAGGTTAGAACAAAGGAGGTTTCACATGGAATAAGCAGGGCACTAATAGTAAGATGACTAGTCCAGTTACACCAGTGAATGCATCAGCCCAAACATAATGAAGTTTAACTTGGTATGATTAGTTCAGGGAGTTATACACTAACAAAGGACTCTTAATCTGTCACGACCCCAAATCCTAACAGGCCGTGATGGCGCCTATCGTGGAACTAGGCTAGCCGACCATCACCTTACAACACATTTATTCAATTATAAAAGTTCACAATTTAATAATGAGCAGCAACCATAGCATAGAATAATGTAATTTAAGTTTTAGCGTCCCAATAATAGTCTAACAACTCTAAACAACACCTCCTAAGACTGGAGTCAATAGTCATGAGCATCTAAGAATAGATAAATCTAACTCTCCTAAAACTATAATATATGTATTTGAATCAAACCCTAAAACTAAATAAGGAAGGGAAATTGAGAAGTTGTGGACGCTTGGCAGCTACCTCGAAATCTCGTGAACTGATGCTACGAGCAAGGACAACTACTGCTCCAGATCGTCACCTGAATCTGTGCACAGAGGCACAGGGAGTAATGATGAGTACACCAACTCAGTAGTAATGAAAATAAATCACAGTCTGAGAATTATAAAACACACAGTACAGATACACAATTTCACCAAACCAATAAAATACCAAGTCACCATGTAGTATCCATCAAATAATAAGCTCGAAAATCAGTTTCCAGAAATCCTTTGAAACAAGTGTAATATCAGTATACCTCAATAAAACTCTCTGTAAAAATCAGTTTGAAAACGAAGTAAATCATAGTTCGAAAACTTAGTAAAATCATCATAAATCTGCCCCTCGGGCCAAAATCATTTCTTATAACAGTTGTCCCTCAAGCATTCTCTCAATCACTCAGTATCAATCATCATTCAGTATCAGCCCCGCGGGCAATAAGCATCACTTAATAGGTACCGCGCTCACTGGGGTGTGTACAGACTCCGGAGGGGCTCCTACAGCCCAAGCGCTATAACAACATAAGTCCTGAAAGCCTCCTCACAGCATAGGCCTGAAAGCCTCCCTCATATAAGGCCTGAAAGCCTCCTCACCTCTCTCATGAGGCCTGAAAACCTCCTCACCTCTATCATAAGGCCTGAAAGCCTCCTCACCTCTCTCATAAGGCCTGAAAGCCTCCTCACAATATAGGCCTGAAAGCCTCACTCAGTCAGACACTCTCAATTTTCCCTTAGGCCATAAACATACCGGGTTCTCGACCCAAACAGTGTTTCATTTTTCAATAAATAGTATCAAAATACTCTGAGTGTCAAAATAATTTATCAGGAAAAGACTGAGTGTAACATATCCGTGAGGAAAATATAGTAAACACAACCCCCAAGGAGAAAAAAGATCGGCACTAGGCCCTAAACACGGCTTACAACCCAAATCATATCATAATAAAATAATACTAGTTAAGCATAGGCTTAAAAGTCGGTTTAGCAACTCAATATTCGCCTAAAGAGGAAAGATGTTTCCAAAGTTTCAACCTTTGCATTTCAAAACCCGTGAAAGGGTGCATAGTCCGGGGTTTCATACCCTCAGGACAGGATTTAAAGACATTACTTACCTCAAAACTAGCCCGGAAACTACTCTGCAACACGCTTGCCTCTCGTATCAACATCTGAAGTCTCCAAATCTACCAAGTTCATATTTTTATCATCAATTTATGCTTAAGGAATAAATTCCAATCGAAAAATATCAAATTTAGCTCAAAACCCCGAATTTGGTCAAAATTCGACCTCCGGGACCGAGTCCCAAAACTCAGAAATTTGTAAACAAAACGGTTCTTCATCATCTCACGAGTCCGTACATATAAAGAACACTAAATCGGAGTTCGTTTGACCCCTCACACCACTCCCTAAAGGTCTCATAATCTCAAGCCCTAAACCCACCTTTTTCTACTGATTTTTCATGAATTAATACTGAGATTGTGTTCTATAATCACCCATAAACGAGTTTTAATGATCAAAATACTTACCTCTATGAAGAACACTAATTTCCCTCTTCAAAAATCGCACCCAAAGCTCTCTGTCCGTACAAAAATGGAGTAAAAAGGATTTAAGTCGCGGAGGGTTTAATTATATACTGCTCAGTGATTTACTCTCCGCGATCGCGACTTTCCCTCACGCGATCGCGATTCCTTGGTTCCTTACTCCACGCGACCGCACACCATATCACGCGGTCGCGATGACCACTGACCTCTGCTCCCCCACGCGCCAGGTTAGCTCTACGTGATCGCGATCGCGACCTAGCCCACGCGATCGCACTTCACCTTCTTTCAAACCTACGCGATCGCACCTCGATACACGCAATCACGATGCAAAATTTGTCCTGGCCCTCAGAGTGTTCTACGCGATCGTAGCCTTTTCCATGCGATCGCGATGCACTAATCTCTGCTACACAAAAACAAGAAAACCAACTCTTTCTTTAAGTCTAAAAATGCCCGTTAACCACCCGAAATCAATCCCGGGCCTCTCGGGACCCAACCAAACATACTAACACGTTACATTTGATCATTCAAACTTAGTTGCACTCTCAAAACACTAAATATAACTCCAAAACACCAAATCACATCGGATTCAAGCCTAAGAACTTTTAATTTTTCTAAAATCCACCAACGATGCCGAAACTATCCAAAACAACTCCGATTGACCTGAAATTTTGCAGACATTACGAACCTGTTCCAACTGTCGGAATTCCATTCCGACCCCGATAGCCTATTTTTTCACTGCCGATCGGAAATCATCAAAACTAACTTTCGCCAATTTAAGCCTAATTCTACACCAGTTCTCACACAAATATTCCGAACACACTCCTAAGTTCCAAATCACCTAAAGAAGATATCCGAGCCATAAAATCCGCATTCCGAGGTTGTTTACCAATAAGTCAACCCTCGGTTGACTTTTCCCATTTTAAGGCTATTTTTAAGACTAAATGGCTAAATTCTCACCACAACCATTCTGATTCCGAGCCTACCAACTCTAACACATCAAGAACAGTATAACCAACCTATGACAAGTCAATAACAGTAATTTTTAATGTAACTTCTACGTAACGACCGACCGGGTCGTTACATTCTCGCCCACTTAAACATAAGTTCGTCCTCAAACGTGCCTAGAGTTGTTCCAAACACCACCAAAATTGTTGTGTAACCTACCATGCACATATTCGGAGGTGATTCCACGTCACCGTACCCCATATAGGTCTATTAGCACAACACAGTTGAAATTTCAAAGTCCGATCTTGACCCATAAACCTTAGAACTAAATTTCCACTTCTGAGTCCATTCACAAGATCAATTTCCACGACTATAAGCTGAAATAGTCTTAACACGCTGTATCAAGCCATATCCGCAACACAAGATAAAATCACATAATATACCGCATGACTCAACACTCATAGCGATGACTCCTAATCCCAATAGCTGCTCATAACAACCCAATATCGGTAAATAACCTCTTATCAAGAAAAGCCTCGTTCTAACCCTTTCATATACTTCCAATGATGAAAGGAACAAGCAGGAACTAGTAACCATTCGTCCGATCAGCATCAAAACCACTATACCATCCAGAGCCATAACTTGTGCAACTCGTGCACTCAATAACAATATCCCAAAAGCTCAATTTATAAAATAAAGAAGACTCACACGAGAGGACTATCCTGCCATTTCTCTTGCCTTTACCATATCATGCTAAAAGCCTAATACACATCATGAAACCATATCACACAAATCCGATACCAAGGATCATACCTCTACCTAACTGAGCTGCAAAGCGTGATACCATCCAACCGCTGGACCACATGACACACTCCAAGCCACCTTGCTCAAAATCAATAACCATGCGAAATTCGACATCAATTACTCAAAGTGCATTGCCATAACCACGGGGGAAATTGGACGATACCATGCCACTCGAACCAGAAAGAACATAACCAACACGTCTCAATTCTGTAACAATTACTTACTTGCCTTACTCAAATCTCTCTATAAAGCCCCGCTATAACTATACCCTATGCACATATATAACCAACAATCACAACTCCTCGAAACACTGAAATGTAACTCATAGATCACTCTGAAACACAAATAAGCTCAGTGACAATCAAATGGTACATCCCTCAACAGGTAGATAACTCTCCAAAGGTACATAATGACTGAATCATGACATATACTAACACCTGACTAGCTTTGCTCGCATCCTCGTAGTTCACAACTACAAAAATAATCAGTTCATGAAAACTCTCAGTCTCAAAATCCATGAAGCGCACCAATTACCGTATCTGATCCCAATTCTACCACTCAAATATATAACACACCCCTAATACTTTATCATTCCACGAGGGATACCCCTAAAATTCCTCTGTGTCACTAAGAAACCTTGAATATCAGCAGTAGATCCAACAAGAGAGCTTCGTAAAACCAATGAAGCATCCTTATTCAAACACATTTCCTTAAACACATTGTCCTTTATGAATGTATACTCTCATCCAACCACCCAATAGTGGTATCCTTTACCTAATCATCTGAAACTGCCAGTTCTGACCTTCTTTCCAGAACTGAACCGTGACCTCACACATGCCACTCTCCACTATACACAAAATACCGCATACCCCATGCAATCCTATGATAAATATGAGAACTTCATGCTCCCTTCCTAGACACAAACAACTACGTACCCAACGGGCCAAGAACTTTCCATTGATCCCATTTAGAAGCAAAATCATTATACATCACATGGCCCTCACGCTAGTGAAAAATATACATTTCTAACCGTGGTAGAAACCATCAAGAACTCCCAAATCACATTTTTACAACACCAAACCGCCAGGACTAAATCCTTATAACTCAACCAAGCTACGCATGCCACCAAACTCCAAGAGAATTACTAAGAAACACCTGTAAGAACTCATTACCCTATAAACACCCAAAGAACTAACCATATCCCTTATCATGCCGATCCGACCTACTACCAAGTTGTCCTATTTATCCAAGTTCCTTCTGACTTACCTTCGAATTGATACTTCTTCTTGCCATAATACAACAATTATCAATCCCTACTTACCGCACGAAACCCGAGCATAAAAATACACCGTCTAAGGCTCATAAGCCGTTGAATACTCCCTCAATTATCCCCAAATGCACCACATTATAAATACTTACCTTGAAGAGACTTCCTGCGAATTTAAAGTCATTACCTTCACTTTTTTGATACTGATGGATAGAATACATGATAATGCAAATACACCACAAGCCTTGACACCTTCTCCGTAAATCTCAGTTCTAGCCCTTCTCACACCTTGAAGATCCTCGATCGCTACATATAACCTTGAATTCGTCTGAACCATTCTCGAACGTCATTTACTCTACGCAATTTTGATTACACTAACCAAGTAAACAGAATGACCTGACCCCGCTAGCAATCCACATACTAGGAAATTAATCCACACCTTTGAAGCAACAATCACACTCATACATTTCACACTTTACACTTACCGGTACAACCCCATCATATAATGAATTCCACTATCCATAAAGTACATTACAACTTGTATCGAAGAAATTTCCATCACCCGAGTCATTCCCAGACTCCACCTTTGTACGTCATAATTGATTCACCAACATATCTCGAACCGAAACCGATACAACAAATAATCGTGTAATCAACTTATCATTAGCGGACTTCCGCACTTGGCTCAAAGCCTAAGATCAAGACAAACAATAACTCAGGATGCCCACACATTATCACTGCCACCATACTGTGGTGGGATTCAACTAAATCCTTCATACACTCATATGACCCAGAGCATCTAACCCTCAACTCGTATGCAATTCTCGCATTCACCATTGTAATGATCATGCCAACTCCCACAAGCGAGCTAAACTCAAATTACAACATACATCATCTACTGATAGAAAAGAACTTGCTACAGATAAACATAAGGGTCACACACCTCAAGACAACCCGCAGGAGATACCCCTACCTGCTTAATCTCAAAATATTATCTCCCTATACACTTCCAAAAATTATAGCCATCACGCAATTACAATACCTTCCTACATTAGAACACAACCATTGCCTGCCCCCAAGACATCCCATTTAGTGGTATAAGAACCTGAAGCTGATGGCAATACTAACACTAGGGTTGTGGTCAAGGAATTCTTGATCTTCGGGAAGCTCTACTCACACTCGTTCGACCACCTAAATACCCTCACTGGATACCACGTGCCCCAAGAATACTACTGAACTGAGCCAAAAATTCACACTTGGAGAACTTCGCACAAAGATTCTCCTCCCTATATCCTTGTAATACCATCATCAAATGTTGAGTGTACTACCTCTGGCTACGCGAATACGCCAAGATGTCATCCATGAACACAATAACAAAGGAGTTATAACACGGCTGCATGCATCGTCAATCAATTACATGAACGCTGTTGGGGCATTGGTCAACCCAAAAGACATCACCAGGAACTCATACACCACAGAAAAATCCACTTCACTCCACAACTAAACCACACGAGAGGTCCTTCAATACACTCACAACTCGAAGCCATATTATAACTCAATACAGACGTCAAATATTTAATGGTTCTTGCTATATTTCCCGCTAATCCATTCTTGTCACAATCAAACAACCTGAACACATCTAACTATCAATCACACTCACCACGTAGTCATCTAGTCACAAGATCCATCAATAATGGCACAAACGGACATATAAGTCCCCAACACATGTGCTCACACAAACGAAATCTCAGTACTCAAGCCACAGACAAAATCCGGCCTCAAGTCCTTCGGACTGGCCCATTATCAACATGCTAAAATCACGTCTCACCCAAGGAAGTCACAAGCCGCCGACGCACAACTGATACCAAGCGCTCGCGTGCGCATTCGAATACATGAAAGGAATTCAAAGAGTTACACTTTTGTCTGAATAAAATGCATTCGCAAGAAAGGAATTCAAGAATGTGGAATGTTTCCTAAAGGTTCTACAGCCTCTCGAAGATAAGTACAGACTTCTCCGTACCGATCCGCAAGACTCTACTAAAACTGATCATGACCGTTGAGTCCTATGTAACCTAGAGCTCTGATACCAACTTGTCACGACCCCAAATCCTTACAGGCCGTGATGGCGCCTATCGTGGAACTAGGCTAGCCGACCATCACCTTACTACGCATTTATTCAATTATAAAAGTTCACAATTTAATAATAAGCAGCAACCATAGCATAGAATAATGTAATTTAAGTCTTAGCGTCCCAATAATAGTCTATCAACTCTAAACAACACCTCCCAAGACTAGAGTCAACAATCATGAGCATCTAAGAATAAATAAATCTAACTCTTCTAAAGCTATAATATATGTCTCTAAATTAAACGCTAAAACTAAATAAGGAAGGGAAATGGAGAAGTTGTGGACGCTGGGCAGCTACCTCAAAATCCCGTGAACTGATGCTACGAGCAAGGATAGCTACTGCTCCGGATCGTCACCTGAATCTGTGAACAGAGGCACAGGGAGTAATGATGAGTATGTCAACTCAGTAGTAATGAAAATATATCACAGTCTGAGAATTATAAAATACATAGTACAGATACACAATTTCACCAAACCAGTAAAATACCAAGTCACCATGTAGTATCCATCAAATAATAAGTTCGAAATCAGTTTTCAGAAATCCTTTGAAACAAGTGTAATATCAATATACCTCAGTAAAACTCTCAGTAAAAATCAGTTTGAAAACAAAGTAAATCATAGTTTGAAAACTTAGTAAAATCATCATAAATCTGCCCCTCGGGCCAAAATCATTTCTTGACAGTTGCCCCTCAGGCATTCTCTCAATCACCCAGTATCAATCATCGCTCAGTATCAATCATCACTCAGTATCAGCCCCGCAGGCAATAAGCATCACTCAATAGGTACCTGCGCTCACTGGGGGTGTGTACAGACTCCGGAGGGGATCCTACAGCCTAAGCGCTATAACAACATAAGGCCTGAAATCCTCCTCACAGCATAGGCCTGAAAGCCTCCCTCATATAAAGCCTGGAATCCTCCTCACCTTTATCATGAGGCCTGAAAGCCTCTTCACCTCTCTCATAAGGCCTGAAAGCCTCCTCACCTCTCTCATAAGGCCTGAAAGCCTCCTCACCACTCTCATAAGGCCTGAAAGCCTCCTCACCTCTCTCATAAGGCCTGAAAGACTCCTCACAATATAGGCCTGAAAGCCTTACTCAGTCAAACACTCTCAATTTTCCCTTAGGCCATAAACATACCGGGTTCTCGACCCAAAACAGTGTTTCATTTTTTAATAAATAGTATCAAAATACTCTGAGTGTCAAAACAATTTATCAGGAAAATACTGAGTGTAAAATAATAACATATCAGTGAGGAAAATATAGTAAACACAACCCCCAAGGGGAAAACAGATCGGCACTAGGCCCCAAACACGGCTTACAGCCCAAATCATATCATAATAAAATAATACTAGTTAAGCATAGGCTTAAAAGTAGGTTTAGCAACTCCATAGTCGCCTAAATAGTAAAGATGTTTCCAAAGTTTCAACCTTTCGATTTCAAAACTCGTGAAAGGATTCATAGTCCGGGGTTTCATACCCTCATGACAGGATTTAAAGACATTACTTACCTCAAAACTAGCCCGGAAACTATTCCGCAACACGCTTGCCTCTCATATCGACTTCCGAAGGCTCCAAATCTACCAAGTTCAGATTTTTATCATCAATTTATGCTTAAGGAATAAATTTCAATCGAAAAATATCAAATTTAGCTCAAAAACCCGACCCCGGGCTCGCGTCACGAAACTCAGAAAGTTTTATACAAAACTGTTCTTCATCATCTCACGAGTCCGTACATATAAAGAATACTAAAATCGGAGTTCATTTGACCCCTCAAATCAATCCCTAAAAGTCTCATAATCTCAAGCTCTAAACCCACTTTTTTCTACTGATTTTTCATGAATTAATACTGAGATTGTGTTCTATAATCACCCATAAACGAGTTTTAATGATCAAAATACTTACCTCTATGTAGAACACTGATTTCCCTCTTCAAAAATGCACCCAAAGCTCCCTGTCCGTACAAAAATGGAGTAAAAAAGGTTTAAGTCGCGGAGGGTTTAATTATATACTGCGCAGTGATTTACTCTCCGCGATCGGGGATTTCCCTCAGGCGATCGCGATGCCTTGGTTCCTTACTCCATGCGATCGCACACCATATCACGCGGTCGTGATGACCACTGACCTCTGCTCCCCCACGCACCAGGTTAGCTCTACGCGATCGCGACCTAGCCCAAGCGATCGCACTTCACCTTCTTCCAAACCTACAGGATCGCACCCTGATACACGCAATCGCGATGCACAATTTTTCCTGGCCCTCAAAGTGTTCTACGTGATCGCAGCCTTTTCCATGCGATCCCGATGCACAAATCCCTGCTGCACAAAAACCAGAAAACCAACTGTTTCTTTAAGTCTAAAAATGCCCGTTAACCACCCGAAATCTATCCCGAGCCCCTCAGAACCCCAACCAAACATATTAACACTTTACATTTGATCATTCAAACTTAGTTGCACTCTTAAAACACTAAATATAACTTCAAAACACCAAATCACATCGGATTCAAGCCTAAGAACTTTCAATTTTTCTAAAATCCACCAACGATACCGAAACTTTCCATAACAACTCCGATTGACCTGAAATTTTGCAGACTTATCTAAAATGACATTACGAACCTGTTCTAACTGTCGGAACTCCATTCCGACCCCGATAGCCTATTTTCCACTGCCGACTGAAAATCATCAAAACTAACTTTCGCCAATTCAAGCCTAATTCTACACCGGTCCTCACAAAAATATTCCGAACACACTCCTAAGTCCCAAATCACCTAAAGAATCTATCCGATTCATAAAATCCGCATTCCGATGTCGTTTACCAATAATTCAACCCTCAGTTAACTTTTCCCATTTTAAGGCTATTTTAAAGACTAAATGGCTAAATTCTCACCACAACCATTCCGATTCCGAGCCTACCAACTTTAACACATCAGGAACAGTATAACCGACCTATGAAAAGTCAATAACAGTAATTTTTAATGCAAGTTCTACGTAACGACCGACTGGGTCGTTACACAAGCTCGTTACACAATGATGTTTTTCAAGAATCACAACATGAAAGAACATATTGAGCATGTCATGGATCAATAATAGTATAACATAATTAACCTTATAACTAGTGCAATACAAAAGTAGCAAACATAAGTTCCTTGCAAAACATCATATGGGTTTGAGATAAAAAAGGAAGAGTATAAAAACATTAAGAGTAAATTGTCTGTTGCATTCTGGTCATGAGAGCACCCAATTGTTCTTGGATCTTCTTGGCTACTTCTAGACTTACCATGTTCTCTACTTCCAGATTCACATGTTCAATCTTTTCATCCAACTTTCTTTTCAACTCTTGCTCCATGTTCCTTTTCAATTCCGCAACCATTTGTTCATGTTCTTCTTATAAATTTCGATCCATATCAGCTTGCATCTCTTGACGCACAATTTCTATTGCAGAAGACACACTAGCCTCTATGTTTTCCGCTTGCGTGTGACTATTTTTTGGAGGCTTCTTTCCATACCCTTTATCACAAAAATAACATGTCCTTTCACTAAGAACAGAGGATAAAATCTCATCTCTAGTCATGGGATGCTTGATCTCTTCAGATTGTTGCCGAGCCACAAGTTCCTGGAGCTGGCACTGCAGTTACGCATAGCTATTTACACCAAAGCTAATAAAAAGGAGTAAAGATAGTAAGGTATTGATTTAAGAATATTACATGAATCTGTTGGGATTGTGGATCCACCCACAATGTTTCTCCTCTATCATTTTTACGTGTATGTTGGATCTCCCAAACTCTTTCTGGCGGTTCCTTCTCTCCAGTAGCAGGATTTTTCTAAAATACAGTTCAATAGGGAAATAATACAGAATCAAATAAATGAATATATAAATAAAAAAGATTTTTAATTAATAACATAAAAATAAATATATTTCACCGTCGATTCCTCTACTTCTGCAAAAGACCTCGTACAACAAGCATGCTTAGTTATCTATTTTTTCCCTATTTTTTCTATTTCTCTCGCTTACAGCTTGCATTTAGTCAATGATTAAGAAACCATTATTCAAAGGGCAGTGAATCAAACATTGTTATTAAGTTACCTTAAATTCCGGACTTCCAAAATACTCTACTAAGTACTTCCAGTCCTCTAGCTCAACATCTTCAGGTGGACGAAACAATATGTTTCCTTCAGCAACATGGCGAGAGTAGTGAATGCTCAGTCGAGCTTTCCAAGCTCTGAAAAGTCGTCGCATAGTATCGATAACGAAGGCTTGAAACCTATGCTCTTGCACGCTTCCAAGAAGTTGAAAGTTATCCTGAACATACATGTCCCATTATAATTGATATTCTAACCACAAAAATAAATGACGCAACAGGAAGTCGATATGATATCAAAAATAATTTTACCTTGACCTTCAACCACATTGCTTCTCCATGTTTTGAAAAAATATTTTGCCAATTCCCATAATGGAACGGGATAGTACTCCTCATGATTAAACCACAATACTTAACAATATCTCTAGCCCCAGGACCTACTGCTCTATCAATATCATCTGGAATTGTAATTGTAATTTTCCGCCATACTTAGTTTTTATATCTACTATTTTGGATTTATATTTTCCTCTTCCTCTCTTTTTACTGCTGGAAGAAACTACACAAAGAAAAAAAAAGTATATGTGATCAGGAATTGGGCAGAAAGAACAACTACATAACACATAAAAAAGACAATAAGAACTACAAATGCTTCATATAAAAATTGGGCAGAAATTTTGGGTAGAAACTGGAAAATTTGGGCAGAAATTTTCTGATAAAGAACTAAAAAAAAAATTCTCCATTATTTTGGTGCTTTTTGGACGTTTAGAAAGAAAAAGAAAAAGAAAAAGAAGAAGAAGAATGAAAATCAAAACTAACCTGCACCATTTTTATTTTCAACTTCAAGAGAGGGAAGCACACTTCTGTCCAGATTCCTTGACGATGTTGTCTCTATAAAAGGTCTCTGCCAAGGGTTACTTGATATTTGTCTTATCTCTAGAGGTTCTTGACTAGGATTATTTGATTCTCCTGTCTCAGGAGATGCTGCAGCATTCCCTATTGGTTGTGCTTGTGGCTAAGACACAGATGTTGTAGTATTCCCTATTGGTTGTACTTGTGGCTGAGACATCGCTCCAGCATTACCACGTCCTTGAAAATGGCCACGTCCACGAACAGTTCCACTTCGACCTTTACCTCGTCTTGTCATATGGACCCTCCTGCATGATGTAGAAAAACATCAGTAAGAATAGAAGTGCACTGCTGCCTATATTTGTAACATTAGTAACATCAGTAAGAATGATGCTTAGTGCATTGTTGCCTTGATTTGTTGGGAGAGGTTTCTTATGGAAAGAATCAAGATATACTGAGGTGTTTAGACAACATGATCAACTGCATATTAACACCTCAAAGAAGGAAGATAGCCACACAAGAATAGACACAAATCAGCAATGGAAAGCACAAAAAATACTCAGCAAAATGGAATTTTCAGATATGTGCATATTAGGTTCTATCTCAATCGAGGAGGCATATGTGTGGTATTCACTGGATCATCAAAAGCAGTTCAAAGGTTCATACAGGGCAACAACAATTAGCACATAATGAAAGAGGCAACAAGTAGTCCAAAGGTTCACTCAATCATCTTTGGATCACAGAAGCAAATGAAAGAGGCAACAACAATCAGTACATAATGGAAAGTTGATTCACAAAGTCCTGCATATGTGAAAGGATCATTCTTGGCAGGAAACTTGAAGACATGAGGGAACAAATCTTTTTAACTAATCTACTGGAACTTGCTAAGAAATTACGACATTTTGGGTGCCTTTGAACATGAATATCACCATGCTCAATGGCTCTATATATCGGTAAGTGTAAGTAACCTGGAAACTATGGATATTAATCAAGATCCAACGCATGGACAACGACACAAGACACACATTGTCCAGTGTTTCTGGGGCGAGGCAGCAATTTGCAGATGGATTTATGGAAGCTTTGCAACGTAACAAGATAAGGAACTCATCATGTTGATACCCAATTTTTTCCAATATATTTTTTGAAAAAATACATATATACTTCCAAAATAGTGCTTGAGCATCAACCAGTATTTTTTCATAATTTTCTGTAATTTTAAAGGATTTTAATTAATTTATTCCAGCATTTTATTATCTAAATAATTACTAATTGCATCAAAAATTATTTTATAATGTTTTATCACTAAATTTTTATCATTTATATTCATATTGAGCTTTAATCGTTTTATGTATAATCATATTTACATCTTTAGGCTATAATTGCAGTAACTTTGCAATAATAGTCCATATATGCATAATTACATTATTTACACAAAAAATAACTTTTCATATTTTTTATAATATTAAGTAATTATTTTAAATTATTTTTCATATACAAAGAGCATTTTTATCATTTATTAATTATTTTTATAAATTATTTTATTAATTTAAACGGGCATTTGAAACATAGCCCCTTTCCTAATTAATTTTTGGACCTACCCAACCCAATACCCTATCCAGACCAATTACCCTAACCCATTACCCAAACCCAACTACCCAAATCCATACCCGTCCAATAACCCGCCTCGCCTAAAACTCTAATCCTGGCCGTTGATCTCAGAAGATCAACTACCCTATATCCTCCACCCCTTTTTAATTAACCAAACACCCTAACCCCTAAAATATTTTCCCTTCACCCACCGTCTTCTGATCCTCTCCTCTCCTCACCCTCTCAAACCTTAGCCCTCTGTACTTTCCCTTTTGATTCATGGGATCCTCCCTTGATTCCCTGCCTTATTTAGCTTTGTTTCTTTACTGGCTACCCTATCTTGATGTTACTTAACCTATTTGCCTCAAAAGGCAAGTGTATTGCAAGAGACTCGAACCAGATCTGGTTCAAAGTCTCTCACATTTTGATTATTCTGTCTATGTTCATCCCAATACTTGTGAGTACGAATATTTCGTATCTCTCGTTCAAACCAGATTTTGGTTCATTATGGTTCGCTCTAATTATTTATTGAATCTGGATATTTTTGGTTAAATCAGTTACTTACCCTAGATTTAGGGTTCAGATCTAAAACAATTTTTTATTTTTTGCTTTGGTATTTCTTCGTTAATATCTCTATATGTTATAGTCTTTTTGTTATTATTTTATGGCAGATTTTATTTACCCTAAAATTACGGTTTTGATTTCAACAGATTTTGCAAAACAAATTTTTAACCTTTAAACGTTGTCGTATCTGGGTATCTATTAGGGTTTTCTTGTTTATTTTTTGACTGATTATATGTCTTCGTATTTCTGCTTATTTTCTTAGGGTCCCAATTATTTAATTGTTCATTGTACAGTTTCTGCCTGTTTGCCTTTAACTCCGACGATTAATTGCTAAATGATTTTTACCTACCTAAATTAGGGCTTGAAACTAGCCTTTCCTTTAGTATTGGTGTTTTATTCGACTTACCCGTTCTTACCTTATTTGGATCAGTATTTGATTGTTAACTTGGCCTACTTCCCTTAACCTTACTTGCCTGATTTTACGTTCTGATTATTGAAGCCGACTTCTAATTGATTCTGGAATTATTTCTTACCTTATTTATGTAACGACCCATTTTGTCCTCCGAAAGGTATCGTGACGGCACCTAGTCTCTACGACTAGGTAAGCCTAGAATTTGCGGAAAATGATAGAATCAATAAAATAAAGACAGAAAAGAACTCAAGTAGATATAACATAGCTGCTCAGCATATACACTATCACTTCCCAAAACCCGGAATGTCACTATAGTCACAAACTCTGTACTAAATGAAGCTATATACAATGAAACAGTGGAAAAATACATAAGTCTTTTATGCCTATACTAGAGTAGAAGGGATTTGTGGGATTCTGCGGACGCGACAGAATTACCTGGCGGTCTCCTGGCAGCTGCTAGAACGACTCCTAGCCACGATACTAGGTGTTGGTACCTGGATCTGCACATGGGGAAAACATTCGTAGGAAATGGCGTGAGTACTCCACATTCGGTACCCCGTAAGTGCCAAGCCTAACCCCAGTCAAGTAGTGACGAGGTCAGGTTGAGGCCCTACTGAGTTTTTTAAAACAAGTCAATATACAATTTAACATAGTGAAATATAGATAAGCAATGATAAACAGGATTAATGGAAACTGGAAGAATTAATAACAGAAAGAGAGCCCTCGGCTCAGCACAACATATATCTCAACAGTAAATGTGCAATGCAGTACACGGGGAAAGCTCCCGGATCTCATTCCGTAGTCCCAATTTAAATATGCTATGCAGTACAGGGGGAAAGCTCCCGGATCCCCGTCCGTAGTCCCAATTTAAATATGCATTTCAGTACAGGGGGACAGCTCCCGGATCTCGGTCCGTAGTGCCAATTTAAATGTGAAATGCAGTACAGGGGGAAGCTCCCGGATCTCGATCCGTAGTCCCAATTTAAATATGCAAAGCAGAAGTATGTCGGATACGGTTTAATTAAATAGCCCATGAAACAACAGGCAAGAATAGAGTAAAGCTACCTAAGCATGGTGCAACTAGTAGCACATAAGAGGAAATCAAGTAAGGACAGGTAGACATGCTTACTCTTAAGATAACTACTCAGTTAAGACATGAAACAATAATATAGGGATGAAAATGAGTGATTTCATGGAAGTAAAAATAGGATTTTAGCAACAATGACCCATGTACGCCCTCGTCACCTCACGTACACGGCGTCCACGAAAAGAAATCAGTATAGAATACCTAAGGGAAAGTCCCCAACACAGAATTAGGCAAGCCACTTACCTTGACTACGCTAATCAACTCAATACCACGTTCTTGCCACGAGTATCTGACTCCGGGTGGCCTAAATCTATTCAAATAGATTGCATGGTGTAAATATCACTGCAAGGGAATAAAATAGCTAATTGTTTTTAAGCTAATATGCAAAATTAGGAAATTCGCCCAAAAAGTCCCCCGGGCCCACTTATCACGCTCAACTATGTCTTATAAAAGACTAAGCGGGCGTTGCAAATATAATCCGGGGTATTATGCCCAGAGTCGATCCCACAGGGAATTTACGTATCAATCAAGTCTTTAGAATACACAAATTTTACTCAATCAATTCTCTCAAGACTTTTTGAATATAAATGGGTGATGTTTTACTAGTTCTACTGACAATAATGACAAATAACAATTACTACCAATGTGTTGTAAACAATTATGATAAAGTTCTAAGGCTATGGTTTCCCCCGTTGGTGAACTTACTTCTCGGATATTTCATATAACTTGATTAATTATCTCTATCAATCATGAACACTCTATCTACCATAAATCTCTCTCAAGTAATTATGATAATTTACTAGACGCACTCTCTCAAGTTACGCTAGCTAGATTGCATTACAGTTCACTTTAGATTGCACCCGA
>ML390489.1:0-23885 GCA_005239525.1 Nicotiana knightiana | reverse complement strand
CTAATTGATGGTCATTCAATTAACTACAACAAGAACGTAGTTGAACAAATAGAGATGAACAATCAACCAAACTATATTAATATCACCATAAGTTTATCCCCCAACGGGTTCCACCAAAACCCTAGATTAAGAAAATTAGCTACTCATATTCATAAGAATCAATTCTAAAATAACTTGCATAATTGAACTACAAAACAATAAATAAAAGCTATAAAAATCAATGGTTGCTTCACTGAGTAGTAATCCACAGGTTTTTCTTCACTTCAATGGCTTCCTCCCTTCAAGTTGTGTTTTTGGGTCTATTTATATGTTTGGGATAAACCCTAAACATATAGGAGACTTCTATTCAAACCGGGAAACACTTAAAACCTTCAAAACTCGTAATTAACCGGACCTGGGACCCAGGCGTTAAGCCCCAAACGCCCCATTATAGCCAGGCTAGGCCTGGCTTTATGGGTCTAACGCCCCACTATAACCAGGCTAGGCCTGGCTTTACGGCCAAAACGCCCCATTATAGCCCGGGTTGCTCCTTTTCGACTCTTGAGCGTATTTTTGACTTATTTGCATCCATTTAGCTCGGCTTCCATCTCCAATTCACCTACACATGAAATAGACTCCATTATGCACATAAAAAGTGTATTTTTATCATTAACGCACATAAAATGTAAGGCACATAACATGTTAAACCATGAATTCTAGCCACGCATCACCCACGTCTCGGATCGGGTAAAATTTATATTTCCCGAACACCCATTCGGTCATGAACCCACTCGAACAAGAATCAACAAAATCCGGCATCTAAATCTCCCTAAATCCTCAGATTTCTACTTGGGGAAATTTCATCCCAATTTCATGGTTTTTCATCCAGTTTCATTGATTCGATTGATGAAATTGATAGAGATTATTGATATACAAATGGATTAAGGTTAGAAAATGTTACCTATGATTATCCTCTTCAAATCCCACTGAATATCGCCAAGCTCCGAGCTCAGAATTGATTTTGGAATTATGAATTTCAAACCCTCAGATTATGGTATAACCAGCCCAGATGTTTCGCACCTGCGGAAACACAATTGCAGGTGCGGAAACTCATTAAACGACCTGGGGTTGCACCTACGGTGGCTGGGTCGCAGGTGAGGCTCCGCACCTGCAGATACTCTTCCGCGCCTGCAAGTAGGGCTAGCCTAAGCTACGTCCGCACCTACATGCACCCCCTTCGCACCTGCGTGTCCGCACCTGTGGAAATACCATCGCAGGTGCGAGACACCAGAACCAGAATGGTTCAGCTGCTCTCAAAGTCCCAAACTCACCCGTTGGGCATCCGAAACAACCCCGAGGCCCCCGGGACCTCAACCAAACCTATCAACTGACACTAATACCTTGTTAAGACTTGGTCGAGCCTTAAAAACACATATCATAACATCAAAATCATCAATTATGCATATATTCAAGCCTAAGAACTTATGAAATTTCTAGAATCCACATCCGATGCCGAAACACGTCAAAACTCATCCGAATGACCTCAAATTTTGCGAACAGGTCACAAATGACATTACGGACCTGCTGTCCCTTTCAGAATTCCATTCCGAGCCCAATATCAAATTTTCACCTATCGGCCGAAATCGTCGAAATTCTAACTTTCGCCAATTCAAGCCTAAATCCACAACCGACCTCGAAAACACATCCCGAACACTCTCCTAACCCTAAAATCACCCAACGGAGCTAACGGAGTTGACGGAATTCCATTCTAGATCCGTCTTCACACAGCTCTAGCTACGGTCATATTTCTAAAGCTAAATTCCACATTTATGGACTATGTGTCAAAAATCACCCTGAATTTCATCACTCAACGCTCCAAAAAGTTCCAATAACATAAATAGACTTGGGAGAAGCGGTTAATAGGGTATCGGGGTGCTAATTATTAAAACGACCGACCTGGGCGTTGCAATTTAATCTAATACTTGACTACTGATTGATTCCATATAAGTTTTTCCTTAAATTAAGGGGTACTAGCCTGACTTTATGCTATTCTGTCCTGTTAATCGATTTATGCTGAATCTAATTGATTGTTACTTTCTTCTCATACCTTATTTGTGTAGGACTAATTCATTACCTTATTTGCCTACTTCATTGAGTGCTATTTAAACCCCCTCACAACTCTACAACTCCAGAACGCTCGAACTCTCGAACTCTCCTATTCTCACAAAAACTTAAGCTCTCGTTGTTCTCTTATTCTGATTTCTGCACGAAGTGGCTATTATTTGGTCGGATGAAAGCCAAGGCCAAATTCTATGGAACTTAACTGCTATTGCATTCTTACTTGCTTTCTTCTCAACTGGTATGCCCTAACTCTTGATATTCTGTTCTCTATGCTTTATTCGACTAGTCTCTGTTTCAATCCTCAACATAATTCTGTCTTTATATGATTAATTTTTAACTTAAGACTAAGTTACTTCAAATAATGTGAACCCTTTCCTAATTTAGTTTTAATGTTCAGTCTGTTTCTTTCTAAACTCTGCCAGATATTGGAAGCATGTAACTCAAAATATGTTTGTGGTTTAATTCATAGGTCCTGTCTGTTTTTGTCTCTGTGTTTAAGCCATGATTGTTTTAAATACTAGTATGAGTATTAGATATCATCCTGTTTGACTATGTGTTGAACATGAACTTTGTTTGCTTCTTGGTGCAGTCAGCCTACAACTCTGTGTTCCGAACTTTCCTTCTTCTGAAAATTGAACTTTTTTAAAACCTGCCCCCTTATCTTTTATGCACTGGTTTTCAAACTCCTACTCTTAGTCATTTAGGTTTCCACCACCCCTAGTGTGAGCACTGCCTAGGGTACTTGAGACTCCTTTGAACTCTGACACATTGGGGCTGGTCTTCAACCTTTTATGAGTTATCTTTCTGAATGTGGTTCTGGTGTAGCATTGCCCGGGGTCCCTGAGGTACTTGGGAACTTTGACACACTGGAAGCCTGATTTTAATGTACCAGGGATAGACCAATATTATGCTCCCAAGCTGTTATGTTTGAAGGCCTGGTTCCCAGGTTTAGATTGGGCCTATAAAGGCTCCCTATAGTATAATTATTACTATTATGTAATTCATTCAATACCATGGGCTGTAATAATCTCTGTAATGACATATTTGGGGTTAATTAGTAGAAGTTGGGGGGGGGGAGATTTTTCTTATATCTTTGTTAAAACTGGGTAGAAATCTTGCCTATAGGATTTAATTAGGTTGATTGAATCATGTGAGTGCTATACTTGTTTAGAGGTCCTGCCTATAGAATTTTCCTGATTGTTTTGATTCTGTATTTTCACATTTGCATACTAGAGATCCTGCTTATAGGATTTTTCGTTTAATTCTGCATTAGAAATCATGTTCATAGGATCTACATATATTTTCCACCAAACGTGCATTAGTGACCATGTCTATCGGATCTTTGTTTGTTTGAGTTGATTATCTGGCAATCTGTTTAATTTCTGTCCAGATACAATTAATAGATATCATGTCTATAGGAAATAAAAAATTAGTTTCAACCTAGAGATCATGCCTATAGGATTTAAAGCTAATAGATATCATGCCTATATGGTGAAATCAGTTTCAAAATTAGAAATCATGCATATAGGGGTTTAAATCAATTCAGCAATTGTAAATTATTCCTATAGGGGTTTAAATATATTCAGCAATTAGAAAGCATGCCTATAAGATTTTTAAGAGGAATTAAAACTTGTCTTTATGAATTAAAATCAGTAATACACTTAGAAACCATGTTTATAGGTCTGTAATTAATAAACTCGTAGAAATCATGCCTTTAGGATTCTGTTAATCAATTCTGAATTCGACCGATTATGGCCATTACATAGGCAATCTGTAAGACTTACTAATGATCCTGGGCTTAAAATTGTTACATATTGCTGCCTGGAAGTGTCCAGATTCATGCTAAATAAAATCAGTAGGGAAACAAATAGGTCCCAATGCTCGTCTTAATAAAATTGCCTTTATATTCTGTTTCTGCTCATATAGATATCCTGCATAAATGAATCTAAAACTAATGAAGTTTGTTGATTCAATTGCGTGCTTTTGTTGTTTACGTGTGGAGGTCAACGTGAGCCCTTATTTGTTTATTTGAAAGTCCTATTTGTCTTTTGTTTGTTGCCTAGATTTCTCATTTTAAGTAACATAGATTGGTCTAGAACCATCCTAAATAGAGTTCCTAACACCTCCAAGGCCATAGGTAAGGGACGGGTAGTGCACGCATAAGAAACGAGCTAGAAGCTACTAGAACATCTAAGTAACAACTGAATGATAGCAATCGGGTAGTAAGGAGATGATAGACCGTGCGCTAATGCTATGAATAACACCCCAACTTGGGGAATTTATAAAGTATTGGATGGAATGATCCTATAGGCTAAAAAACCTAGGATCCCCTTTAATCCTGTTTAAAGTAACTTGTATAGTCCAACTTGTTTTCTTCCTTTTTAGACTAATACACTTAATTTAAGTTCGGCCAGGACCCACCGTTGTGGACCTCGAGGGGTTCCTAACACCTTCCCCACGAGGTAATTTAAGCCCTTACCCGATCTCTGGTGATGCAAACTGGTTTATGAGTTAATTGCTCTAGGTTCCCTAACACACCTTAATCCTATGTGACGACTTCCAATCCCTTACACAATCCCAAAAAGAAAGAGTTTTCCCAGAAATGTCAAAACTCGATTTCGCGAGGAAAAAGGAGGCGCCCCACATCAAGTACATCAAGTAGGACAAACTGGGAACACAAGCAAGAAAAAATATCATTGGTTTATACATGAATCATAACTGAATTATGGGTGAGGATATGCACATGTAACACATTTAAGGTGTTGGCCTGGGCAGTGGTGATGGAAGCAGATAGGCACAGCAGATGGTAGCAATGGTGATGGTTAGCAAGTTCTTTATTGTTTTGAAGCAAATTAGCTGAACAAGTTTTAAAATTTTTTAACTCATTGACATAAACTAAATACTTCTTCCAATTCATGAGAGAAATATATTGTAACTGGAAAATTAAATACTTCTTCCATTTCATAACGTGGTAAGTTGTTGCTATAAATGCACTACAAAGGTTTCTTCATTGATAATTACAACTTGGCAACTAATGATAACATTTCGCAAAAGCTTAATATATAATCTAGTTATGAAATAAAAAGTTACAAGCATAATGAATTAATTTCATTGTCATGTCAATAAGGAACAAAATACAGAGAACTTTTCAAAATAAAAAGTAGACATCTATATTATCTTGCTTCTAAGTCTTCAAGAGCATCATCAATATCTTATCCATCATTATTATCAAGCCAATCTTCTTTGCTTTCTTCACCCTCGGATATATCTATATGATTGTCATTAATAAAATCCTCTTCTTCTTCATCCTCAGATATATCTATAAGATTGTCATTAATAAAATTTTCTTCCTCATCATGCACACTTGTTTGTGCTTGTTTGCTTGCATGATTGTTGTTAATGCTTTGTGGTTCAACATCATTCCTATGTAAAGAAAAACCGATATCATTTTCATGGTAGCAAAATGTTCAATTCAACTTCCTCTTATTGATAAGCTTCTTCATTCAGCAATGCTTCCTCATCAACTTCTACACAATCATCACTTTCGGGCATATTGAAAAGGTTGCAAGGATTTGTCTTTACAACTACAAGACAATCTTTATCAACCATGTCGTCCAAGTAAAAGACTTGTTCAGACTGATTTGTGTTGAAGGAACAATGAGTATTCACACTTGTGAAGCCATATTTATCAATCTTATATCCCCTTCCCAAGCGAGCCACATCCCACCAGTGACACTTGAATAAGTAAACTTTCCTATTTCCTATATAGGACAACTCGTAAATGTCCTCTAATACACCGTAATACTCCTTATTAGAGTCTGAATCATCTCCTCTCACAAGGACTCCACTATTTTGTGTTTTTCTTCTCATCTCAAGATCTCTTGTATGGAATCTGAATCCATTCATCACAAATCTAGAATATCGATGCACCATTGGTGCAGGACCAACGACTAAGCTTATGAGCTCCTCGTTTGCGCACCCTTGTGCAGCTAGTACAAAGACCTACAAGCCAAATAACATCGTTGTAACTAATAACGCCGTCATAATATTATACTAATATTAAAAATGTAACTTAACTAGACACCTACACGTGCACGAAACCAATCAAGAAACCCACTGTTATGCATCCCATCACTCATTGAACCTTATCTTTCAATCTCTCCTTGGTATTCCCTATATTTTGACAATGGAGTCAGTTAAGACAATGTTGTTGAAACATTTCAGTGTGATCCTATCTTGAAACTAATATGATGCTTACTCCATGAATGGCAGAACCTCTTCACAATTTTGAAGCACATACATACATGCTTGTTTGAACTCATCATGGGAGAGCATGGTGCCTTCTGAACCACCTTTTTTTTGCCCACTTTTTTTGAAAATAGACATCTCCCCATTTGACATAGATCCATCGTCATTCCTGTCCGGTTTGTTGGACTTGGTTGACATATTCTTTAAGTATCTAGAGCAAAATGTGAGACTTTTCTCTGCAAAATAACCTTCGGCAATTGAACCTTCTGGATGAGAATTATTGCGAACATATGACTTTTGTGTTCGCAAATACCTATATTGAAATAACTCACCAATATAATGTGCCATTAAAATTATATAATAAATTACCTCTCAAAATGGTACATCCATCGAAATTGAGCTGGTCCACCGAGCTTTGCCTCTCTTTCCAAGTGAATTGGCAAATGAACCATGACATCAAAGAATGCCGGCGGGAAAATAATTCCAAGTTTGCATAATGTGCATGCACATTCAGCCTCCAAGATGTCAAGACCTTCGATTTTCAAGGTCTTAGAACATAGATTCTTGAAAAAAATTCCAAGCTCTATAATTGGTTCACACACTTCTTTAGGCAATAAACCACGTATTGCAACTGGGAGAATGTCTTGCAATAATGCATGGTGATCATGACTTTTTAATCCATAGATATTTTTCTCTAATATTTTTACACACCTTCAAATATTTGATGAAAAAGCATCAACAACCTTCATATTAGCTAAAAAATGGCATAACTTCAACTTCTCCTCCGAGGACAATGCGTAACATGCTGCCGGTAACAATACATTATCCCCATCCTCAATTGGATGCAATTCTTTCCTAATACCAAGGTCCACCAAGTCATATCTACTTTTTAATGTGTCCTTTGTCTTTCCAACCATATTCATCAAAGTTGATATTATATTGTCAGACACATTTCTCTCTATGTGCATCACATCAAGGTTATGTCATAACAAAAGAGTACTCTAATAAGGCAATTGAAAAAATATACCTTTTTTCCTCCAATTGTAAGCACTTTTGGGAAAGTCACATTTTCGCTTTTTTCCCTTCCCAAAACTCACATTGCCCAAGCCCTGTAATTGCATAAGTGCTTTATCGCCTGTTAAAGGAATAGGTGCAACCCTCTTTTCTACCTTTCCATCAAATTTTCTCCTATTTCGACGCATGGATGCTCCATTGGAAGGAAGCGACGATGACTCATATAACACAACTTACTACGTAAAGAAACTGATTGTGTGTATTTATGGCAACAAGGACATGCAAGCTTGCCTTTTGTTGACCATCCTGAAAGGTTCCTATATGCAGGAAAGTCATTAATCGTCCACATTACAGCCGCAAGCATCATAAAATTAGATTTTGAGTAGGAATCATAAGTTTCGACTCCATCCCATAATTCTTTCAACTCTTAAATCATTGGTTGCAAGTATACATCTATATCATTTCCTGGACACTTAAAGCCTGGAATAAGAAATGTCATCATGAAATACGGATCCTTCATGCAATCCCATGTCGGCAAATTATATGTTGCTAGTACGAATAGCCAAATACTATGATTGGCACTCATGTTCCCAAAAGGTTGGAACCCGTCAGTTGCTAAACCTAATCGAACATTTCTTAATTCAGCTGAAAAGGTGGGATGTCGCTCATCAAAGGATTTCCACACTATGTAGTTAGACGGATGTCACAAGACACCATCAACATTTTTATCCTTGTGCCACCTCATCTTTCTTGTTGTCTTTCTTGCCATGTACAATGTCTGAAGCTTGGTTTGATTGAAAAATATCGCAATACTTTACTAGCTACTTTCTTGCCTTTGTGTTCTTATGGCTTCCATCTATACTTACCACACTTAGTACATGATTGGGCATTGGCATAATCATGCCAATATAAAATACAATCATTTTCACATGCATCTATTTTGCTGTAACCCAAGCCTAGGTCATGAAGAACTTTCTTCGCTTCATAGAAAGAACTGGGCACAAATGACCCATCCGGAAGAACTTCTTTAAAGAAACTCAAGAGTTAATCCATTTATTTGTTGCTCCAATGATTAGGACACTTCAAGTGAAGTAGTTTAACAACAAAAGATACCTTTGAGACTTTACTGCAACCAGGATAAAGTTCTGTTTGAGCTTCTTCTAATAATTTGTTGAACTTTGATGCATGTAAATTTGGCTCTTCATTGTACGTAGAAGTATTATTATTATCCTCCACATTCGTATGTCCACAAGCGTCGTGAACCATTTCTGTAATATTATCCTCTTCAATGTTATCATCTTCTACTTCATTATTGAGTGTTACGTTAGAATTTTCAAATCTAACTAACACTTCTCCATGCAAGTCCCACACTTTGTAAGAATCCCAGAAATCCTTTTTCAATAAGTCTCCTCTTACATCGGGCCTTAGCTTGAATGAAGTATTCATACACCTTTACAAGGACATCAAATCATAGTGCTTCCCCTTGGTTTACTGAATGCCCAACTAAGAAAGCCATCTACTCCATCTCTGTACCTTTGGCCACCTCTATTCCTAATATTCAACCAACTTTTATCTATTCCTATTTTTAGAATAATGGAAAAGTTAGTCCCTTATTATATTTCAGATTATAGTACAACCAAGATTTTAATTAGTTTATATATCACATTAGGCAGGTAATGGTTTACCAACATATTACTAAACTCTAAACCTCATCCTGAAGCTTTATCCTTTAGAATTCAGATTACTTTGACAAAAACTCCCAACAATCACTTGCGATATTATCCAATAACAAGATAAATATCTTATATTTTTTGACACTAGGAAGAAATTCATAAGTATTGGACCTAACCTTGTCGACATCATTTGTATTTCAAGTGGGAATGAAGTTGTGAGTTGGGCCTAATACTTAGGACCAAATCCAGGAAACCATAAGCTAAGAACGAGGTTGATTCATTGTCAAAAAGATACCAAACACAGTACTCAAAACTCTATTTGATGGAAGACACAACAATATATCAACAATTTTAGCAAGCGGGGCTGATATGGGGGAACACTTGCATTGGAGTTATGAATTCATTACTGACTTTTAGTTAAGCACACTTGGAATGGTGTTTAACTATTATCAATAATTTTATTTTATAACATTTAAGAAAAAACTCCATAATAATGAGGAAGAGTTAAAGGGAACTTCACACTTGACGCTCTGGAACTAGAATAGACATTCAGAAAAATTTAACAACAATACGAAATAGAAAAAAAGTTTTGAGACTTTACTAAGAAATATCGATGCTAAATCCAACTTTGAACGTACTCTAAATGAAAAGAATAGAGGGGTATCAAATAAATTTCGGAGAAAAGACTGTTGATTTCTTATAAGTTGAGAAAGGGAAAATTTTTGAAAACTGTTTTAACAAATTTTTCAGAAAGTCAAAAGATTTGAGGGCAAACGTAAATAAGCAATCAAAACCAGAACCACACTAAAATTGGTGGAAAATAAATTCAATGTCCTACTGCAGTTCACAAGTAATAAAAGCAAAAGGTGACAATTTCAGAGCAATTTTCTCTTAGACTTGAAAAATGTACAATAACTAAAAACTAGAGTATGACAACAGAGAGATCTATAGTCTCGGTTTCTGTTCATGTTGAAACACACTGCTAGATCATCAAATAAAGAAACTTCAATGAAACCAATGTTCCATTCTTGAATAACTGACAAATTTATCATCTTATTCAAATCTTTAAACTAATAATAAAACCTCATCCACAAGTAGAGACAGAGATATAATTAACACAAAGGACATAAAGTTTACCAAAAGAATTAGAATCCAGTAGCAATCATTCAAGAGGAATACTAACATGTAATAGGTCTCTCAAGAAGAAGATTTTAACTTACCTAAAAAAGAGATAGGTGAGAGTTCTTTCAAGATTGAAAATCACCAAATAGCCTTCAAATGGGTCTTTCTGTATGATTTTTTTTGTATTCCTGTAGATTATCAAATGGTTCAGAGAAATTCTAGATAAAATCTGAGAATACAGATGTAAAATCACTGAAATAATAATAATCCCTAACTGCATGTTGAAGATTTTACCTTACAGAATAAAGAATCCTTATAAAAAAATCCAAACATAAATTTATATAAAAATTAATATGGGTTTTCAGCTAAACATATGCACAAAACTCAGAAAAGTCGCTAAGATTAGGGAAAACTCAGCAACTATATGAGAGAAATCGGATGTGCGATTTTCCTCCACAAAACTCGATTATGCACATCATTTTTTTCGTTAAAAGAAAAAGGGAAAAATTAGGGATTTGACCATAAACCTGATAATTGAGTTTCTTATCTTGATTTGAGAGATTTGGAGCAGATAATCCCTTGCTAAATTCTTTTACAGTAGAAGGGATTTTAGAGAGGGAGGAGTGTTTTGAGAGAAAGAGAGAGAGAGAAAACGTACTGTGAGAAAATGATTAATTTGTTTTGTTATTTTCAATTAAAATATAAGAGAGTCAGTAGTGACCTAGTCGCTCCAATAGGGCTTTAGACGCGACAATTTAAAGTCGTCACAAATAATATGGAGCCAAAATTTTAATTTTAGCGGGTACCGAAAATTTCAGCCACATTAGAGACGACCTCAGAAAAGTTGCTGCTAAATAATCACTTTTAGTTGCGACTTAGAAAGTCATTGCTAAAGGTATAACTTCTGTTGCAACATTAAGGGTCGGCGCTTTATGTTGTCGCTAAAAATTTAATTTCTTGTAGTGGGAAAATTATTTGGACAGTATAGAAATCCCTTTCATATAAAATGGTCTCTTTCAGAATGACTTTGTTCCGTATGTATTAAAAATATTTGTAATTTTTTTTTTATCTTCTTGTTCTTCAAACATAGACTTATGTCTCTTTGAAATACAACTTCATGACATTATTCTAAATTGACTTTATATGGTCTTTTCCCCTCAGTATTTTGGATTTAAAAAATGAGGACTCGAACACCGGCAGCTTGACTGCCTTAAATTGGACATTCAACCTTTTTCAACCTGATCTTCCTGCGGTCCTGTTCCTGAAAATAAAATAATGGGACGGGAAGTGTTATTTTTAAATGAAAACGGTGTCAGATCCTTTTTAGATAGATATTTTGACCTTGGCGGGAACTACTGTGGTTCTTAAATATTCCCAAAGGTCGATATAGTCATCATTCGNAAAAAAAATTGAGGGGGTTTGGGGGGAGGGGTAGAGTAAGGGGTGGGTGGTACAGAAAAAACAAATAAACAGAAAATTAAAAATTAAAAAAAAAAGTAAAAAAAAATTTTAAGGGGGTTTTCGCACGGGGGGGAGGGGGAGGAGTTAGTGGTGGTAGGGGTGGATGGGTGGTGCAGAAAAACAAAAAAACAGAAAATTGAAGAAAAAAAAAAGAAAGTAAAATTTAGGCAACTAAGTAAATTTCTAGATAAGTTGGGTTGAGATCCCTTTGTTTTGAATGAGTTTCATGAGTTATATTTGAGCTGCTTAATGAGTCAAAATGAGTTACAAAAAATAGTGGGTTAACTTAGGCTCAGCCCAAATAGACCCATGAGCTAAAATATTTGTAATCCAACCCATTAATCTTTGAACGAATTGGACAAATTAAATGGGTTTGAGCTCAAATTGCCACTCGCAACCTCTGTTAAGAGTGACAAATCTGTTATAGATATGTAAACTGTGCTTGGTGAATTTCCCTTCCGATCATTCCCGTTATGGATCCGGATAAATGATCAGGGTCATAGTTTTACAATTATTTCGGCTTTAGTTTTTGTGTTTCCAAGTACCAAACCCTTCATTTATTTTTATGTAATTTGTTATGGACATGAACTTTTAGGCTTTTATACAGAATGTAGTCTCGAGTAAATATGAATTCCAAACTATGGCCTATAATGCATTTGATTGAANATATTTCAGATTATAGTACAACCAAGATTTTAATTAGTTTATATATCACATTAGGCAGGTAATGGTTTACCAACATATTACTAAACTCTAAACCTCATCCTGAAGCTTTATCCTTTAGAATTCAGATTACTTTGACAAAAACTCCCAACAATCACTTGCGATATTATCCAATAACAAGATAAATATCTTATATTTTTTGACACTAGGAAGAAATTCATAAGTATTGGACCTAACCTTGTCGACATCATTTGTATTTCAAGTGGGAATGAAGTTGTGAGTTGGGCCTAATACTTAGGACCAAATCCAGGAAACCATAAGCTAAGAACGAGGTTGATTCATTGTCAAAAAGATACCAAACACAGTACTCAAAACTCTATTTGATGGAAGACACAACAATATATCAACAATTTTAGCAAGCGGGGCTGATATGGGGGAACACTTGCATTGGAGTTATGAATTCATTACTGACTTTTAGTTAAGCACACTTGGAATGGTGTTTAACTATTATCAATAATTTTATTTTATAACATTTAAGAAAAAACTCCATAATAATGAGGAAGAGTTAAAGGGAACTTCACACTTGACGCTCTGGAACTAGAATAGACATTCAGAAAAATTTAACAACAATACGAAATAGAAAAAAAGTTTTGAGACTTTACTAAGAAATATCGATGCTAAATCCAACTTTGAACGTACTCTAAATGAAAAGAATAGAGGGGTATCAAATAAATTTCGGAGAAAAGACTGTTGATTTCTTATAAGTTGAGAAAGGGAAAATTTTTGAAAACTGTTTTAACAAATTTTTCAGAAAGTCAAAAGATTTGAGGGCAAACGTAAATAAGCAATCAAAACCAGAACCACACTAAAATTGGTGGAAAATAAATTCAATGTCCTACTGCAGTTCACAAGTAATAAAAGCAAAAGGTGACAATTTCAGAGCAATTTTCTCTTAGACTTGAAAAATGTACAATAACTAAAAACTAGAGTATGACAACAGAGAGATCTATAGTCTCGGTTTCTGTTCATGTTGAAACACACTGCTAGATCATCAAATAAAGAAACTTCAATGAAACCAATGTTCCATTCTTGAATAACTGACAAATTTATCATCTTATTCAAATCTTTAAACTAATAATAAAACCTCATCCACAAGTAGAGACAGAGATATAATTAACACAAAGGACATAAAGTTTACCAAAAGAATTAGAATCCAGTAGCAATCATTCAAGAGGAATACTAACATGTAATAGGTCTCTCAAGAAGAAGATTTTAACTTACCTAAAAAAGAGATAGGTGAGAGTTCTTTCAAGATTGAAAATCACCAAATAGCCTTCAAATGGGTCTTTCTGTATGATTTTTTTTGTATTCCTGTAGATTATCAAATGGTTCAGAGAAATTCTAGATAAAATCTGAGAATACAGATGTAAAATCACTGAAATAATAATAATCCCTAACTGCATGTTGAAGATTTTACCTTACAGAATAAAGAATCCTTATAAAAAAATCCAAACATAAATTTATATAAAAATTAATATGGGTTTTCAGCTAAACATATGCACAAAACTCAGAAAAGTCGCTAAGATTAGGGAAAACTCAGCAACTATATGAGAGAAATCGGATGTGCGATTTTCCTCCACAAAACTCGATTATGCACATCATTTTTTTCGTTAAAAGAAAAAGGGAAAAATTAGGGATTTGACCATAAACCTGATAATTGAGTTTCTTATCTTGATTTGAGAGATTTGGAGCAGATAATCCCTTGCTAAATTCTTTTACAGTAGAAGGGATTTTAGAGAGGGAGGAGTGTTTTGAGAGAAAGAGAGAGAGAGAAAACGTACTGTGAGAAAATGATTAATTTGTTTTGTTATTTTCAATTAAAATATAAGAGAGTCAGTAGTGACCTAGTCGCTCCAATAGGGCTTTAGACGCGACAATTTAAAGTCGTCACAAATAATATGGAGCCAAAATTTTAATTTTAGCGGGTACCGAAAATTTCAGCCACATTAGAGACGACCTCAGAAAAGTTGCTGCTAAATAATCACTTTTAGTTGCGACTTAGAAAGTCATTGCTAAAGGTATAACTTCTGTTGCAACATTAAGGGTCGGCGCTTTATGTTGTCGCTAAAAATTTAATTTCTTGTAGTGGGAAAATTATTTGGACAGTATAGAAATCCCTTTCATATAAAATGGTCTCTTTCAGAATGACTTTGTTCCGTATGTATTAAAAATATTTGTAATTTTTTTTTTATCTTCTTGTTCTTCAAACATAGACTTATGTCTCTTTGAAATACAACTTCATGACATTATTCTAAATTGACTTTATATGGTCTTTTCCCCTCAGTATTTTGGATTTAAAAAATGAGGACTCGAACACCGGCAGCTTGACTGCCTTAAATTGGACATTCAACCTTTTTCAACCTGATCTTCCTGCGGTCCTGTTCCTGAAAATAAAATAATGGGACGGGAAGTGTTATTTTTAAATGAAAACGGTGTCAGATCCTTTTTAGATAGATATTTTGACCTTGGCGGGAACTACTGTGGTTCTTAAATATTCCCAAAGGTCGATATAGTCATCATTCGGGTCAGGCCTGCTTATTGCCTATCATATAAAAATGTAAGTAAAACTTAAGGAAAAAAAATTATAATGCATGCACAAAGAGGAAGGCACATTGCGGTTCTCAAAAGTAGAACCTTTTGAGGTGAGCTATGTTCTAGTTTGCTTTTACGGACTTGCCATGCATCTCCTAGAGCTTGTACGACCTTTGCATGTTATCTCGACTGTTCGGTACGGTTCTTCTCAGATGGTTCCTAGTTTTTCTACATTCGACTCCTCGGTTGAAGAGAACACATTCTGAAGTACATAATTTCCCACTTTGAAGTCTCAAAGGTTGGCGAAATTATAATAATTCTCTATCCTTTGCTTTTGAGCCGTCGTCCGAACAAAAGCTATTTTTTGTCGCCCTTCTAGTAAATCTAACATGATTTCTAAGGATTCATTGTGTTATTCTTCAATGGCGTAAACAAACCTCAAATTTAATTCTAATATCTCAATCAAAATAAGTGCTTCAGACGCATGAGGGAAAAATGGGTTTTCTTTGCTTGATTTTATCATCGTGCAGTTTGTCCATAATACTCCAGGCAACTCTTTTGACCATATTCCTTTGGCCTATTCTTACCTCTTCTTTAAGATTTTCAGAAAGACTTTGTTGGAAGACTCGGCTTATCTGCTTTCTCCCTGATGATATGGAGTAGAAGTGATCCTTTTGATCTATCATTCTTCAAGGAGCTTTGTTATCTTGGCTCCAGCAAGCTACAACCTGTTATCACATTCAATTTTCTTAGGAACTTCAAATCTACATATGGTGTTTCTTCAAATGAAGTCTATAAGTTCTTTTTCCCCGACCTGTACAAACGCGTCTACTGTCACCTGCTTGGAAAAGTAGTCTGTCAAAACTAGCAAAATCCAAGTAGTCAGTCAAAACTAGCAAAATCTTTACTGGTCCTATAGCTTACGTTAATATTCCTAGTGACTTGATGACAACATGAGATTGATACGTAATGTCATATGCACTCAATGCAGCTACCCATTTGGCAAGTCATCCCAAGAGTTTTGGCTTGTACTAAGGGTTAGAAGTGGATCTAAGATTTAAATTGTATGGGACTGAAATACAATATCTGCCCCTGCTACGGGTGGCAAATGGGCGGTTTGAGCTGAATTTGGGCAGGTCAAGATGGGTTAGGTTAATAAATGGATCATTGCCCTACCCAGCCCAAAGCGTACTTATGCTAAAATGGGCTGGGTCAAGATGGGCTAAACAATGGGTCATAGACCAACCCGCCCAACTTGACCCATGTTTTAGAATCATGCACATCTTGCAATAAAAACCTTTAACCTTAAANACCAAAAAAAAAAAAAAAAATGCATTCATACTTCACCAAGTTTAAGACGATGACCATATTTTTAGTCGATATTCCATGTAAGGGCTCGGTTGTACGAAAGATAAAGAATAATTAATCTCGAAATAAATTTGAGAAGAGTTTATCATACGTTTGATTGAGATAATAATACGGTATAATTAATCCCGAAATTAATTATCTCGATATTGTAATATTATTTTTATCCTTATAAAAAAATATAATAACAATCCGAAATAACTAATCCTTGAATTTAGTGTTTGAAATAATTTGTTTTCCAGCCGAATAAACCCCGAATGTCCAATTAGTCATGTTTCCTTCTACTTCGGAATACCTAAGTAGATCTTTTCCAAAACATAAATTAAAATACAGAAAAATAAAAAGTATTTTAGACACGTGAGAAGTTGAGCACCTTAACGTACACGTGGCAGATGTAAGAGTACACGTGTACAGTTGAGATGTCATTAAAAAGTAACGTCATGATTCTACTCTCCCTTCTTTTCTTTTTCATCCATTATTTCTGTGTTTCTTTGTTTTTTCTTCTTCTGGTAAATATCTTAGCTTATTGGTAGGGTCTTTCCCAAATCCAGGCTGGACGCCACTACAAAACAAATACTACTTGTATACTCTCTTCGTTCTAATTTACGTGAACCTGTTTGATTGGGCACGAAGTTTAAGAAAAATAAAAAATTTTAAAATTTATGGTCTTAAACAAGTCAAAAAGAAGCACAGAGTATTTGTGTGGTTATAAAAGTTTCTCACTAAAAGTAGAATTGTTAGTTTAAATTAAATTATTACCAAATTTAGAAAAAAATCATTCTTTTTGAAACAGACAAAAAAAAAATAGATTCACATCAATTGAAACAGAAGAAGTATGTTATTTTGGATTTTCAATTACACACCTTATTTTTGCGGGGTCTATTACCCTCTCTAAATCTTTATTCACACCAAATAAATATCACCCTATAATTAAACAACTAAAATTTTGGCAAGCTGTGAACTACATTCTCTGCCGCATATATATTTACTAGTTTTCTTATTCTTTCTTCTTTTTCATTTCCTTTTTTCTTATTTCTTATCATTCTATTATTATTTTTATTTTATTTCTTATTTTTTTCATTCTCGTTCTTTTTATTTGGTCACCGAGCGACATAAAATGGTGGTCTTCTGAATTTCAAGGACTTAATCTTTTTCTACACGAAAAAAATTTCGGTGGTAAATTTTATCCAAATCTAAGTGTGTTTTACTTTATATATGTATACATTTTTTTTAAAAGTGTGATTATGTATGGGAGGAAAAGAAAAAGAAAGAAAGCAAGAAAGAAAGAAAGAAAGAAAGAAAGAAAGAATATAAGCAAAAAAATAGTGGTCGAAATTTCAAGGACTCATTTGTTCCGGTGAAAACAAAAATTTCGGTGACATCAAAAAATGGTGAGCTCCTAAAAAAATTTCTAGGAATCAACAATCAACCTCGTTCTCTCTATTTTTATGTAAATTTGATTAATTAAAAAAAAAGGTCATCCCTCCCCCACCTTACTACCTGAAGTAGTGAAAGGCCGAAGACCCCGATCAGAAAACAACGAGCACAACAAAAATATTTTTCACAACCAACAATCAAAATCCTTTTTCTTTTTTGGTCTTTTCTTGTACACTTGATTAAATAAAACTCTTATTCAAAATTTTGCTTCAACAAATAAACTTAAAGAATAAAATCTGAACTCGATCTTGCAGTAGAATATGGAGAATGCCGGAGCTAATTATTTTCGGCAAGTCTATAAATAACTGGAGGAAATAAAATTAAATTAAGAGAAAAGAAAATATAGGGAAATAGTATTTTGTAAAAGTATTATAAGAATAAAATGTCAATACTCTCTCTCTTTCTTACTCTCCTAAAGAGGATGACATACACCCTCTTCTGCCACATCGGCACTAGGGATACACTAATTCCATCTAAAAAAAAAGGTTATAGGGAATAATAAGACCCTCGCAAAGATAAAATATGTAGCTAAAAATACGACTATAGGCCCGGGGCCTATTTATGCATATTTTCTCTTTTTTAAATTATACATAGCAATAAGGGGAAGGGAAAATAGAAAGGAGTTTACAAGGTGAGGAGGAAAGTGTTGGACTTTAAGCATTGGGCTTAAAGACTTTAAGCATTGGGCTTAAAAGTCTAAGAGTGTGAATTGGGAAATGGTGAGAAATAAAATGGAGGGAAATTTGAATCAAGTGAGCTTTTGTCATGAACTTTGTACCACATTGGTGAAAGACAACTACACTTGTGTGTATAAATATAGGATAACTTCTTAGAGCTCTTAAAAAGAGTTGAAGATGATGTATCCTCGCGTCGTCGTCGTCGTCGTCGTCGCTCGCTCGGCTTCGGCTTCGGATTCGTCAAATGATCGATAAGATTATTTTTTGGACAAATTTTATTTAATTAATTAATTAATAATTAATTAAATATCAGTCAATTCATTAACGGAATTAACTGAAATTCAAAAAATGCTGCCTTTGCTGAACGTTGTTTTCCTTCCTGAACAGACATTTTTTCCTTAACAGACATCACACCTCTTCCAATAATTGCCTAAAATTCTGAGGCATGGCTTCTTTTTCCACTCACTGAAAAAATCGAGAATTTCATTATGAATACTGCATTCTACTTCGCAGTCTCTCTCTCTCTCTCTCTCAAATTCGTAAGTGCTCCGTTCATTCAAAATATTATGTGAATTAATATATTATTGAATCTAATGAGTTAAACTTAAATTAAAGTAAAAATAAAAAGTTTTATAAGGTAACTCTTCGCTTTAAAATCGAAAATGGAGTCGATACAATTCAACAGAATCTAAGAAATGATCAAATTCGAAAATCATTTCTATTTTGATTCTATAAAAATTGAAGTTTCATTTTTGAATGAAGTTAGACAATACAACTCTTATTAGTTTAATAGTTTACTCAAGAGTTACTCAATGAATCGGTTGATTGGAATTGCGGGATGAATAGAGATGTTACAGATGATGAATCAATTTCTTTAATATGTCTGTCACTTTATATTTGTTAGTGCTGTCTGCCTATAATGATAGATAAATCAAAAACTTTTCATTCAACTTATTCTTTCAATTTAAATTGAGATCAGTAAGGACATAATCAAGATAGAAGAGGATCTAGGGAGTTGAGATCAACTAGAACTTTTCCACCAAGGAAGAGTTGCATTCGAATTGGAAGAGTTGCATCTGAATTCTAGTACATCTCCTTTTCCACTGATCCTATATATTGTCAAATATTCTTATTGAACAGGCAGCGCATAAACATAGAAGCAAAACAAGAATTGAGAACAAAATTACCAAAGCAATTTTGTAAGCAGTTCATGTGAGAATTTCCTGTGCGATTCTGAAGCTATTTGAACCAGCTAGATAAAACCAGTTCCATCTGTTGTCTTTTAGTCTAGTTTATTTGTAGTAGGTTATTACAAAGTGTATCTTTCAGTTATCTAGAAGCATTTGTAATATGTACAGAGTATTCAAGTTAGAGTTAACTTGAAGGTTGTCGCAAATAACTAGAGGCTATTTTTCCACAAAGGTTAGAGTTAATCCTTATGTTTACAAAAGAGTTTATTTTGTAAATGCTGTTTGGCTCATTGATTTAGTGAAGAATTTGGGAAAATCTTACTGGGAAGTAGGTCGTATTTTTTTCACCTTTTGAGCCAGGTATTTTCCACGTAAAATTGCTGTGTTCCTTTATTTTCTGCAATTATTATTCCGCAAACTGTAGGAGTTGGAACACATAGAAGAACCTGGTGCTTTTATAACTAATGCACGCGAAAATTGGTCACCACACAAATCACCTCCCCTCCTGTGTAGTATTGACATAGATAAATAACAATTGGTATCAGAGCGGGTTATCCTTGAAGAGGCTAACACCTTAGGAAAAGATCAATATGTGTGCACCACCTGGGAACTGGGAAGGACAATCAACTGCTAGGCCAACACTTTTCAATGGCCAGTCTACTCTTAGTAGAAGAACATGATGAAGGATTACTTAATTGGAGAAGACTATGAATTATGGTACATAGTCACTGACGGTCCTTTGGCCACCATGAAGAAGACTACTGCAGGAGTAGATGTGCCAAAAGACAAGAGTTGAATGCACTGCTGAAGACTTAAGAAAATAGGAAAAGAATGCCAAGGCCAAGAAGTGGCTCGTGTGTGGACTTGGTCTAGATGAGTACAGTAGAATTCAAAGCTGCACCACTGCCAAGAAATTTTGGGACACTTTGCAAGTGGCTCTGAAGGAACTGCACAAGTGAAAAGATCCAGAGGTACATTACTATATTCTCAAAATGATAATTTCTCTATGAAGGAAGGAGAGATCATCTAAGAGATGTACACTAGGTTCACTGCTCTGACAAATGAACTAAAATCTCTTGGAAGGACTATCCTTGAAGAAGATAAGGTTGAAAAGATTTTGAGAAGGGTTCTGCCAATCCCTTGGGAGAGTAAGATCACTGCTATTCAGCAATCCAAGAACATGGCAACCCTCAGATTGGATGAGCTAAATGGAAATATCACTACCTATGAACTTAAAAGGCAGACAATGAAGATGGATGCTCCCAAGAAGGAAAGAAGTCTGGCACTGAGAATCACTGAGGGAACAGATCTGGAGGAAGATTAAATGGCTATGATCACCAAGGAATTCAGAAACTATCTCATTAGGAAAAAGGGCATCTCAAGAGGCGGATACTACAACAAGGCAAATGCACCAGAAAGAACCACCAACGAGGGATGCTACAAATGTGGAAAAACTGATCATCACATCAAAAATTGTCCTTAGTGGGAAGTTGAATGGAAAAGGGAAAGATCTGAACGAAGGAATCGGAAGAAGGAACTGGTTCGTCCCAAGAAAAACACAACATCAACAAAAGCTATATTTGCTGCTTGGGGAGAAAGTTCAGATGAAGAATCAGAAGATGAAGATGGGGATGAGCAAACACTCATGGCAATTGGTGAATCAGATGAGGAATCAGAGGTAAGTATATCTCATCTCAAAAACAAGATTAAGTTCTTATCCAAAGAAAAACTCTCTGAATTATTACTTGACTTCATTGATGATTCTGAAGAAATAAATAAAGAAAAAGAACATATGTCTAAGGAGTGTGTAATGTTAAAAGCGAAGTGTAAGAACCTGGAGCTCAAAGTAAGTGAATCTGTAAATGAAAATACTGCCTTAAAGAACCAGGTTCATCCACTTGAAACTAAGATCATAGAGTTAAAATATGAAAATTGAAAAATGAAACTAGGAACTAGCAAGAAGACAACTGACAACTCCCAACTCATGTTAGAAGAAAATGTAGGCAGACTAAAGGATGAGTTGTATAATAAATATGAACATATAAGAGTGCTAAAAGAGGAATTGGAAGGTCAAACATGAACTGGATCAAACATGCAAATGGAATAAATCTTCTGATGCCTTGACATGGCTTCAGAAAATCACAGTAGCAACAGAAAAGGACTTGGCTTTGGGAGTCAACTGCCTAAATGGGATCCCAAAAGTAAGTACCTCACACTTCCTGAGAACAAAATGTGCATCCACTATGGTAAGACTGGTCACTACAAAATTGAATGCAATGCAAAAGAGCAGGCCAGTCAAAGGAATAAAAGTTTTGTTCAAAAGAAAAATTGGCTGCCAAATTGGGCTAGAGAAGTTTACTTTATCCTTTTTCTCATAGAAAAGGACCCAAACTAGTTTGGGTTCTTAATACTAACCCATGATTTTCTGTTGTAGGTTCAAGTGAAAGGGAGAAGTCAAATATGGTACTTGGATAGTGGCTGCTCAAAGCACATGACAGGGAACAAGGAATAGTTCCTTTCACTTGAAAACCTCAAAGGAGGAAATGTCTCCTTTGGAAATGGGAAGAAATTTGAAATTATTACGGTTGGTAAGGTAGGTAAGGATGACACACATTCCATTGAGAACGTTTACTTGATAGATGGCTTGAAATATAGCCTAATAAGTGTGTCACAACTGTGTGACAAAGATAACCTGGTTGCATTCACTTCTACAAAATATTTTGTGATTAATCTTATCACTAACAAGATTGCTTTGTAGGGAAAAAGAGTGAATAATATCTATATCATAGACCTGTCCACACTATAAGAAAACGAATTAACTTGTTTGAGTGTGTTGGAAAGTGATCCCCTCCTTTGGCACAAAAGACTTGGACATGCAAGTCTAAATCAACTCAACAAACTAGTCTCGAAGGACCTAGTGATAGGTCTCCCTAACATTAAGTTCAAGGAAGAAAAAGTTTGTGAGGCTTGTGCAAGGGTGATCACGCTCAACTATGTCTTATAGAAAGACTAAACGGGCGCTGCAAATATAATCCGGGGTATTACGCCCAGAGTCGATCCCACAGGGAATTTACATATCAATCAAGCCGTCAGAATACGAAACTTTTACTTAATCAATTTTCTCAAGACTTTTGAATATCAATTGGTAATGTTTTAATATTTCTACGGACAAACTAATAAACTAATGATTAACTAACAATATGGTGTAAACAATTATAATAAAGGTCTAAGGTCATGGTTTTCCCTGTTGGTGAACTTCCTTCTTGGATGCTTCTTATAGTTTGATTAGTTGTCTCTATCAATCATGAACACTCTATCTACCATAAATCTCTCTCAAGTAATTATGATAATTTACTAGACGCACTCTCTCAAGTTACGCTAGCTAGATTGCATTACAGTTCACTTTAGATTGCACCCGAGGTATCGTTATCTCTAATCCAACCTCTAAACCCTCGGTTATGACTTTTGCCTATACTCCGGGAGTGATGTTGTTCAAACAACTACCTAAATATGCACTCTCTCTCAAGTAGATACATAATAAATAGGAACAGCTAATTGAGGGACCTTCAATCAACTACAACAAGAACGTAGTTGAACAAATAAAGTTTAATCAACCAATCAAAGCTATATTAATATCACAATAAGTTCATCCCCCTAATGGGTTCCACCAAAACCCTAGATTAAGGAATTAGCTACTCATGCTCATAATAATCAAATCCAAAATAACTTGCATAAATAAATTATAGAGTAATGAATAAAGGATGTAAAAATCAATGTTTTGCTTTGCTGAGTAGTATTCCACAAGCTTCTCTTGTCTCTAATGGCATCCCCCTAAAGTTGTATTTTTGGGTCTATTTATATGTTTGGGATAAACCCTAAAAGTGTAGGAGACTTCTATTCAAACCGAGAAACAGTTAAAACCTTCAAAATTCGGATTGGACCGAACCAGGGACCAGGCTTTATGGCCCAAACGCCTGGATAAAGCCTGGCCAGGCTTGGCGTTAGGGCTCAAACGCACCCCAAACTCCTGGTCCTACCGGGCTTTATAGCCCAAACGCCTAGCTATAACCTGGTATGACCAGGCTTTAGAGCTCAAACGCCCGACTATAGCCCGGTTCACTCCTTTTCGACTCTTGAGCGTATTTTCGACGTTTATGAATCCATTTAACTCGGCTTCCATCTCCAATTCACCTACACATGAAATAGACTCCATTAGGCACATACGAAGTGTATTTTCATCATTAACGCACATAAAATGTAAGGCACCTAACGTGTTAAAACATGAATTCTAGCCACACATCAACACCCCACACTTAAACATTTGCTTGTCCTCGAGCAATCAA